>JADRCD010232226.1:2449-18534 GCA_019843815.1 Montemys delectorum
GAGAAATTTACATGTAAATTTCTCCTTTCCCAGTTTCCCCTCCAAAAAACAAACAAACAAACAAACAAAAACAAGAACATTGCCTCCCCCCCTCCCCATGCCTGCCACCCACCATCTCCTACTTATTGGCCCTGGCATTCCCCTACACTGGGGCACAAAACCTTCACAAGGCCGAGCGAGGTCCATTCCTCCTAGGGTTTGCAGCCCCTTAGGATGAACAACAATATGAGCTAACTAGTACCCTCAGAGCTCCCAGGGATCCAACTACCAACCAAGGGCTATACATGGTGGGACTGATTGTTTTGGCAGCATGTGTATAGTAGAGGGTTGCAAATTTGATTATTGTTAGTTTTTATTGGTTATTTTATTTACTTACATTTCAAATGTCCTCATTCCCAGTTTCCCCTCCATAAACCCCAAATCCCATTATCCCTTCCCCCTGCCTCTATGAGTCCTTCAAAACACAAAATTCTATATACCAACTGCCTTCACTACTATTCATTTAAGAGACACTTATTATGTAGCCTAGGCATGCTTCAAACTTGTTACAGGTCCTCCTGACTCAATATTTTAAATATGAGATTCAACTTTGCAAGTGATGAATGTCTTATCACATCTGGCATTCACAAGCTATTTCTTGTTAAGTGAATTTGATGTACTAAGTGCTTAAATGGAGCAAATATGGATATTGGGGTGCTGAACATTACAAAAATAAATATAATGTAGAACCAGTCCTAAAGCATATGTGAATCACATAAGGTACTCAGATACAGTATGGTGACTTAGTGTGTAAACCATATATACCCTAGATTATCAAAGCCAATGAGCACATAACAATGAACATAATTTTATCATCATGTGGCAAAATATTTATTATACCCTCTAATATTTTAGTATTTTTGTCTCAGAATTTGAACTAATTCTACTATTGTCAATTAAAGTTAAATTTATTTTAAAGGTAAGTTAAAATTATTACTTCACTTCTAATGGAACTTAAGTAACTTTTCCCAGATCAGATTCTTAAAGAAAATTACTATTTATATCTTCGGTGCATTTTCATCAGGTATAGAAAAGGGGAAAAAAGACTGGCATACATAGAATGCATGCTTCATTCATTATTATTTTGTATATTATCTTGAGAATAATGAAGTATCTTTGATTCTCTATATCTCATCTACAAAACTGGGGTAAAAATACCTTTCTAATTAAAATGACTTGAAAACTTTGAGGTATTTTATAAAATATTTTAGCACTACAGAAAGTATATTTTTGCTGGTCATAATTATTATCACGTTAATTGCAGCACTCTCTATGCTGCATTACCTTATTCTCAACCTCAGATATACAGTCAAATCCCAGTTCCTATCTCCATGGCTCCACTTCTAGTTGGAGACACTATCCTTTATGTTGCTGCATCCCAATATTAGCCTTAAATGGCTACTTCTGATGAATTTTTGGTGCTTTATAAATCAGATTGTGTATACTTATCATTGTGCTTATGACTATCTAAAATCATTGCTCTGACCTGGAAAGACCCAGGCTGTGTGGTCTGTTTCTTGTAGTTTCATCCACCATCCTTTTATATCTTATCTCTGGTCAGCTACCCATTGCTCATCATAACCAGCCACAGTTTTTGAACATGTCAATGTCATAATATCTCTCAAGGTCTTTTCATTGGCTATATCCTCTATAATGGCTCCACTAAGATAGTTCCTCTTCCCCTACTTAGTTCGTTATTTTCCTCATTTAATTATGTCATTATTCCTAAATAATTTGGGGAAACATTTAGACATATTCACAATTACATCTCAACCTGTCACTCCTTAAAAACTCAAGTCACTTATTCCATATAGATCATTTCATTAAAATCCATTGTAACCCAGCTTGTCTTTTAAGTAAGAAGTCAGTTTTTCCTTTTATATGCTCATCTTCCAACACTTTGCACACTGAATCAGGCAGGCCCAAGTACTTGGTGAAAGTCCAGGCAAGGATAGTTCCTTTATTGTAGAAAGCACTCTCTCAACATTAGGCTTGACATCAAAATCTCCACCCAGCCTCACTAGGCCCCCTTTTCTGCCTTTAAACTTTCACTAGACCCAGATTTGATTTGATTTTTTATTAGATATTTTCTTTATTTACATGTCAAATGATATCTCTTCTCCTGGTTTCCCCTCCAGGGGGAAAAAAACCAAAAACAAAAAGAAAACCCTGCTCCACGCCCCCACCTCCCCGCCCCGCTCACCCTCTCCCACTTCCTGGCCCTGGCATTCACCTACACTGGGGCATAGAACCTTCACAGGACCAAGGGCCTCTCCTCCCATTGATGACTGACCAGGCCATTCTCTGCTACATATGCAGCTGGAGCCATGAGTCCTACCATGTGTACTCTTTGGTTGGTGGTTTAGTCCCTGGGAGCTCTGAGGGTACTAGTTAGTTCATATTGTTGTTCAACAAGAGAATAAAATATGCCATGACCAACTGATACAAGGCTCTCTGGTCACCAAGTTAGTATGATTTAAGAATCCCTAAAAGATTTGTTTATTAAATCACATTTTACTTTTGACCAAATATTCACCAGAGTCCTAGCTTGAAAATTTTAAGGCATTAAAGTAAGCTACTGAATTATAAATAATTTCTAGAATTAATTTTTAACCTTCTTTTCCTGATATGTGTCCCTAAAGAGTAACTCACTTCTTTTTCTGAACCACACTTGCCTCACCTATCTGAATTTGCTTTTAATATATAATGTAGTCAATATTAATTACAGATCGTTAAATATTCCAAGTTTTTCTGTAAAAACTTAATTTTGTTCATAAGCTTATCAAAAGTAGTAATTTAAAACTTGTATTTTTACACTGTTTTCTTTTTCTTTTTAATTTTCAGAATTAGAAATAGTGATACACAAAATCCATCCCAATTAAATCATTTTCTGTCCATTCTAAGATTTTTTTATAAGTCTAATATTCTTGTATTTTTCAATATGAAGATGATAACTTGAGTATCTAAATTTCCCAACATGTCAGTCATTACATTACATCAGCCTGTGTCAATGTTTGGAAGCATCATATGGGTAAAAACATAAATTAAGGGACTATAAGTCTAGAAACTTGTATTATGATGAGCTCCTTAACCTCTCTAAGATTCAAGGTTAACAGATTTTATAATAAATTCTTACAGAAAAGTATTACTAGTCTCAAATGACTTATAAACCTGTAAACTTTGCAAAAGTATGACATATTATACCACATTACAAGGATGGGGCCAAAGGCTGTTTATTTTTTAGTTAGTAGTAGTAGAGAAAAAAAGATGTTCTTAAGCAGGGGTAAAAGACTCTGGCTCCCAGCCAAGACTCTGTAGGTCATTAGCTCCTTATTAGCACAAGGCACAAAGTCACTTATTCTCCTTACAATCAGGAAGTTGGATATTTCCTGCTGTGATATTAGAGGGCAAAAACTCTTTGAAATCAGAGTTTTGTTTTGTTTTTTTTTTAATCTCTGTATCTTCACTGCATTAAAGACAGCATATAATTTTTTATCACTGAATTTGGACTGAACATAACTTAGAACTATAGAATAAAGAAACTATAGAAGAGGAATAGTTTTAATATCTGTTAAGGGGGAAATCAATAAGACTTGGTATGAATTGGTAACAGAAAGGGAAGAGAAAGAAGTTGGCTGTTACAAATGAAATAGGGACCAACTGACAGGACTCCAGCAAGAAGGATTCTAACTGAATATGACTTGAATATGAAGTATTCCCCCAAGATCTCATGGGTAGGAAAAGGATTAGTTCTCAATGACATGTTCAGAGCTATAACTTTTGGGAAGTGACTGGATCAAGATAACTCTGACCTAATCAGTAGATTCATTCATTGATAAATTCATAACCTGATAGATTATTAGGTAGGAATAGAAATTAGGAAGTGGGGTCTAGTTGAGGAAGTATGCTCACTGGGGATAGATATTCAAAGTTCATGCCTCTTTTACAATCAACGTCTCTATCCCCATGCTTCCTGACTACCATGAAGTGAGCACCCTGTGTTCTACCACGTTCTTCTTCCAGAATGTACTGCTCTACTACTGGTCTAGAAACAGTGGAGTCAGTCAACATAGGCTAGAATCTATCAAACTATATGCCATAATAAGTCCTTCCTCTCTTACATTTTAAGAACACTTTTTGTAATATAGGAATAACCCTAAAAACAGAGTTAATAAAATAAAACTGTTTTTATACCCTAGGGATGTTTAGCTTACATAAGTTGTTTTTTTTTAACATAGAGAAGAGGATTCCTGGAAAGGAGTAGATTATCTGTCACAACTCTTTAATCAATAAATAGCATAAACCTTATATTAGAGTGTTAAAAACTATAACATATCACTTTGGAATACTCAGGTTTTTGTGTGGTTACAAGATTAGATATTTGAGAGTTATTAACTTGGGCTATTTTGGTTCTCACTGTGACTAAAGACTATGTAATAACTCATATGTAACAATTATAACTTCTAAAACTAAAAGACACATAATTAGCCAAAACTACAAAAGTATAAATCGCTGTGACTGTTCATCAGTGGAGGGGCTATCATTGTTCCATACATATATCTGTGCATACAACACAATTGTTGCATATCAGCTGTTGCATACATCGGCCCACAGATCTATGGTAGCCAGCACAGGATCAAGCCAGTCAAAATGACAGCATAAGTGGAGTGAGCTGCCCAAACTCTCATCCTGATGAGAAGAGCTACAGGCTGTTAATTGCTGCTGACTGAGGGAAAACCACTCTCCTTTGGTGACAGATGTGGGAAAAGACAGGTTCCCCATACCTCAGTGGATGACCTCACACCCATTTGCATATGAATAGCACTAATTAGGCTCAGGTTATTAACAATAGTTATTTTTAAAAGGAAATGTTAAGATGGTTGTAAAAATAAATAATAACACTTGGAGAGAAGTGGTAGAAGATAAATATGATCAGAGTATGCCATATGAATGCATGGAATTTTCAAGGAAAAAAAAACCCACAATTATTTAAAAAAAAAACTGTGACAGATAGATCTAGATAAATGGTTCAGCAGTTAAGAGTACTCTGTGGAGATAAGTCCTTTAATAATATAAGGAGATAAGTCATTTAATTTCACAGATGAACACAAAGATGTGCAGTGTTACTATTTACAGCAAGGTGCCCGGACTCCAGTTGACTCTTGACACTGTTGGTTCCTTAATCTTGTGGGGAAAAAATAAACAAAACACAATTTTCAATTTACATGGAAAGCCTGATTTTATTCAAAAAACTCAAAAGATCAATTATATAACCAACAACATTTCTATTTTGAACTGGAAAAAAATGTAGGACACAGTTCAGCTTCTTTTAAGTAATATTTGGGAACCAGGAGTTTAGTGACTGTGAAGTTCCCTTTTATTACCCATAAGTCTCAAGAGAAAAATGGTTCTCTTTTAAGATTAAAAAAAAAAGTTTGTTCTCATCTGCCACCTTCTGGGGCTTTTTCTTACACCCAGGTGAAGCAAAAAGAAAAGAATTAGTCTAAAAATGAAATGAATAAGTGAACTCAGAAAATGATTCTTCATAACTTAGTTCTTAGACAAATCACAAGAAAAAGAGGTCTGCTTATCAGAGACATCTGCCACAGAAGACACTGAAGGCTCACTACACATTGACATATGTAACATCTGTACCACTCACTACATCATGAATAATAATAATAATAATAATAATAATAATAATAATAATAATCCCATTCATTTTTTATTCACTCTACTCTGTGCTGAGTCTTTTCCAGGTACAGCAACTTCCCAAGGGCAAAGGCTCTATTAGCAACTAGCACCGAGTCTGCTATACAATAGGTTCACAAAATAACACATGTTGTATGAATGTAAGTGAATTCAAAGTTGTCTAATAGGCACTCCAAAATATCCCTGTGAAATAGAAGAGAAGAGCATATGAAATCAGAGAATATGATACCAATATAACTATTAGATCACACGTCTGTAAACCTAAGGAAACTAAGACTGTCAGAAAGACGGACTCAGGATGAACTTCCCCAGGTAGCTGAAGCCTGGGCTGAACTCTGAAAAAGATTTGACACTATATATTCTCACTTGATTTTAATTACAACCTAAACAGTAGAGGTTGTAGCTACCTTTAAAAAAAGAAGTAGATCTCAGGGAGACTAAATAGCTTCATAAGACTATGCTATGTTCTCATTAATTAGCATATGCTTTATTAAGCTATAAGGAAGCCACAGGATGAAGGTGGGGGGGCATTGGAAAGAATTTTAAATAACAAGGGGAGACTTTTGATATTTGGAAAAAGAGAGAGATATTTGAGGTATGTGTATACTTTAACTCTGGGAATAAAAAGAAAGTATTTCGAGGACAAAATACAGGCAGCTTTAAGAAAATAGGTCAAAACATCATATCAGTCTATTCTTTTATTCCACAAACAGATGTGTAGTTAAAATTTATTATATTTTAGGCACTAGTGGCACACAAATGAAATGCCAAACATGATTTCAAAACACTCAAATGTGAGAACACAGAGATCTACTTCCAAAGGACTGAAAGGAGAGAGGACATGGAGGAATACCCCATTCAGGAATAGAAAATTTTCATTTATTTATGTGATAGTCTTCATTGGCTTGAACAGAGAGGTTCAGGTTTGTCAAAAGTGAGGATACTGAAGAGGAGCAGTGGGTCCATGTCAGAAAGACCTCACCTAACTGATGGCTGTATCACACCAATCGAATCAACCACCACTTTAAATAAAACTAACAAATCAAAGTCCAGGTACTCTAAATGTTTATGATAAAGCTTTACAATATATGCAAAAATGAATTTTCTATAAAGCAAAACCTTGACAGCTGTGAATATTTGGTGTTTACTTCCCTCAAACTACCAAATTATAGTGAAAAGAAAAAAAAAATGATCCTCCTTTCAAAGGATCTATTAACAAAAGAGATCTTTAGGAATTAAGACTCTTGTCAGTAACAAGTACCAGACCACACCTGCCTCTCTGAGGGGAGAAAACTGAAGTTTTAAACCAACCCTCAATGCCTTAAACAAAGTAAATAGCCTTAATACTAGGCTTCAAACAAGGTAGTAAAACTGTAGTGATTTAAGAAAATATCCCTTTTCCATCTTTTCATGCAGAGATACAGAAACTGCCTAGCTTGATTGACACCTTTCCTCATCCTTGTAAACACATGCGCGCGCACACACACATACACCACAACTTGATTCTGGCGTCCAGGAATGAAAACTTATCCTTACTGCATATTTTTATTTTCTGTACTAAGTATCCTTAGGCGGATCAATTGCCCTTCGGGAAACTATGTCTTCAGAATACAACTGTCAGAAGGAGAGCTACTTTACCTTTCTTTGCAAGAGGGCTGCAAAGAAACGTTCATAAAGTAGGGACTAATGAGTAAGAAACCTTCCTCTTGAAAAAATTATTTTACGTGTATATGTGTATGCCTGCAGAAGTATATGTCCATCAAATATGTAAGAGACTGTGGGGCCAGAAGAGAAGGTAAGATTCCCGGAAACTGGAGTTACAGACTGTTGTGAGACTTCATGTGGGTACTGGGAACCAAACTTAGGTCCACAGCAGGAGAATACTATTTTTACTTAATTTTTTACATACATATCTTTTGATTATGCTTTTTTTTCTTCCCCAATTCTTCACAGATACTGCCCACCTTTCAAATTTATGTTCTCTACCTCCCTTTCAAAGGAAAAAAAAAAAAAAAGCACAGCACAGACACTGGATGGTGCCAGCACACGCCTTTTTTTCCCAGCAGTTACAAGGCAGAGGCAGGCATTTCTGATTTTGTGGCTAGCCTCGTCTACAGAGTGAGTTCCAAGACAGTCAGGATCACACAGAGAAAGTCTGTCTGGAAAAACAAAACAAACAAAACAAAACAAAACAATAAAACAAAACAAAGAAATAAAACAAAATGAAGAAACACAAAAACAAAAATCAAAATGAACAAAAAATAATAAACCAAATAAAACAAAACAAAATGAAACAAAAAACAAAACCAAAAACCAAAAACATGGAGTCATGGAATCTGTCCTCATTTGAACTATTAGTGCCAGGTATGAAGTATGTCCTGAAGTGTAATTGATATACACAGTGACACTCAAAGAAATTTACTTTTTTTCTTTCCTGCTAGATAGCAATTGAAGACAGCTTTTTGGCTAGGGATGCATGCCATGTGCATTTCCTCTTTACAGTACTCTTATTTGGGACTAGATAACAGAGAGTCTTTCACTCTCTTCACATTGTCGAGTAGTGAGTCTCTGTTAATTTCCATCAACAGCAAGAAGAGGATTCCCTGACAATCCCTCTTAACAGAGCAGTAGGTTTTCTCCCAGTGGATAACTTATCTATTCTCAAGTCCTTAGCAACTTCAGTAGTGGCAGGAATAGGTTCCATCTCATTGAGTGACCCTTAAATCTAATAAAAAAAATAATTTTTAAAAATATGGTTGGTTAATAGTGTCAGGCCTTGGGACCTTCCCTTGAGTTGAATCCCACTTTGGGCCTGTCACTGGACCTTCTTTTCCTCAGGCTCCTCTCCATTTTGATCCCTGTAATTCTTTCAGACAGGAACAATTATGAGTCAGTGTTGTGACTGTGGGATGGCAACCCCATCCCTCACCTGATGTCCTGTCTTTCTGCTGGAGGTGGGCTCTATAAGTTCCCTTTCCCTATTGTCTGGCATTTCATCTAAGGTCCCTCTCTTTGAGTCCTGAGAGTCTCTCACCTCCCAGATCTCTGAGGCTATGGAACACTCACAAAAAGGGAGCTATCAGGACTGTCCTCTGAAAGACCCAACAAACAGCTGCAAGAGTCAGATGCAGATATTTGCACTCAACCAATGGACAGAAGCAGCTGACCCCTGTTGTTGAATTAGGGAAGGCTAAAAGAAGCTGAGAAGAAGGGGGATCCTGTAGGAGGACCAGCAGTCTCAATTAATCTGGACCCCCTAGATCTCTCAAACACTGGACCACCAAACAGGCAGCATACACCAGCTGATAACAGGCCTCCAACACAAATACATTAGAGGACTGCCCACTCTTTGTTCTTTCACAGATGATGCACCTAACCCTCAAAATACTGGAGGCCCCAGGGAGTTTAGAGGTAGGGAGTGGAGGTTGAGGGCATCCACGTGGAGACAGGGGGGCTGAACAGGAGGTGTGGGTTGTCGAACAGTCGGAGGGTGGATGGGTGGGAATAAAATATGGAGTATAAAATATAAATTAATTACAATTTAAAAAAATGTTTGGTTTCTCCCATAACATCTGTGCAACTACTGAACCATTATCTTGCAGTTAAGTTGCTGTTTTGGTTTTTATTTAATCTCAGCATGTGTAGCTGGGCTATATTAATTATTACCTTTCTTCACTAAGAGTGTTCAGAGTACCTTGCATAACCATGAATACGAGTTTGTAGAAGTAAATTTCTAACTGGGTACCAGCTTGACTTCTCCAGATTTGATGACATAAGTAAGTGTCATCACTTCAGTTTAATGGGTTTGAAAGCAATAGGGCCTTACTATCAGGTGGTAAAGAATGCCCAATAGCTTTGACAATAGCATTTGATGAATATGATATTCTAACGAACTCCTTTGGCCAGTGACTCAACAAAATATTACACATTCCTGGCACTAGAGGTTCTACTTGGTGTCATATGATATCTAGTTCAGAGCAGGGAAATTTTCTCCCTCGTTATATGGTGGTCTCATTGAGATTCCTTTCATATACATACACATTTTAGGAAGATCTCACAGTAATAAGTTTTTATATGTCTTTTCAAAAGGCATCTGGTGTAAGTTGTCACTCCCCGTATTCCCTTCTTTAGGCATCTCTTCTATTCTTTCCCTTTTTAGTCCTTTTCTAGTTTAATCTTTATCTCTCCATAACACTATAACCAATAAACAGTTTTAACCCCTGGGCTATCTCTCCAGTGTGGAATCTGCCTTTTACTATCAAAATATGTAATCATGATTTTCAGATTCCAATGCCTTGTGTACAGAGAATACTCCGTGACATTCTTGGGGGCCAGGGGGAATCAAATGAGTGATTTCATACCTTCACTGTTTTAGCTTCTCAGAAAATGGATGAAAACATTACACCAGCCTGATCCAAATACCACTTTTATTTCTAGGACAAACTTAACTAACAACTAAAAAAAGTAGAACCCACATATGAAGCAGTACTTTGATAATAAATCACACATTTGTATAACCTATGAGTCATTCTTTATAATTGGAACAAATAATTTTCCTATAAATCAAAGCCTTGACAGCTGTGAATATTTGATGTCTATTTCGCTTAAACTACCAAATCATAGTGAAAAGGGAAAAGAAGACCCTTCTCTAAAAGGACAACACACTGAGGGAAGAGAGCGTTAGCGACAATGACTATGGAATCAAATATTTATTTTATCTGTGGATCTCAACCTTTCTAATGCTTTGACCCTTTAATACAGTTCCTCATATGTGGTGACCCCTAATCATAAAATTACTTCATTGCTACTTCATAACTATAATTGTTCTACTGTAATGAATCATAATGTAAATATCTGATATGCAGGATATCTGGTTGCGAGCCTAACCTTTAGTGGCTGAGCCATATCTCCAGATAAGCCACCCCTGTAGTACTTGCAGCCTACAAATTAAGAATCTCCGGTTTGGATGAAGACTGAGGAGACTTGAGATGATTCCAGTGATTTATTTCTATATTTCAAAATTATGTCCACAAATTTGGCACTTGGGTAAGTAAAATTTTGAGTCTAATAATAAAACTTTTACCTTAATGATAGTGTCATGTATTCTAATATTCTATATAGTGTTTTCTCATGTTTTTGTGTGGCAAATTCTAAATATCCCTCAAAGAATTGATATTAATTAACTTCAAGTCATGGCATCCTTTCCTATCTATTTCCATGGGTATTATTATTATTCAAAAATAATTCATCACTGTTCATGGGAAGACTAGGAGAGACTTCTAGCCAGTGAATAGCAAAAAATGTAACCAGAGCAACAGAGGCCTGTGTCCTAGAAATACCTCTCTTTTCTCCAGGTCAACTTCTCTAAGTTTTAGAAACTAGAACCATAAGAATATATTTAGCTAGAAACTTTAAAGATACATATACCAAAGAAAACATACCAGTGCCTATGTTCTTTCAGCTTGTCAATACTGTCCTATACTTCAGATAGACTTCTTTTCTATCAAATGAGATGAGGCCATATAGGATGCACACATCACACCACAAAACTGTACTTTTCCTATGTGTATTTTTGTATACCTAGGAAATAAAGTTGTTTTACCTTAATGTCAATAATCTACAAACTAACTTTGTTAACCTGATAGAAGTTTAATATCCTAACTTCACTTCTCTTCCACTACAAAGAATATAATACCACTATCTCAGAGCTTCCACAATGGTTAAGTGAAACAAGTCAGGGTGCTTTCTAGGCTATAAAATAACCACAAGGATGACAGAAGAAAGGAGGAATGGAAAGGTTCTTTCTTACTTTCTCATATATTGCATTAAGGAGCATCTTTTTCATGAGAGTCAAGGACTGACTCCACTGGCAAGATGAACAACAGAACAGGATGAGAGGGAATCTATTCATGGTATCTGAATGAAAACTCATATCTCATGTTTTCTATTGGGTTTTGTTAACCAGTATCATAGGGAAAATCAACAGAGGCAGTGAGTGAGCTTCCTGTAAAAGGGCCTATCCATCTGGTGCAGGGAAGAAGCCAGCCCTTTAATTAAAATGCCATCGCCACCTCTGCTGCATCCCAGGATGGCCACTCCATCTGTATGAGAGATGGGGGAGGGGAAACAACATCTTTTGCCCTTCTCTAGGTCCATTAAGTTTATTCAGTTTCTATTAATTAATCTAACTACCCAGGGGGCTCCTTCTTACTCTGAAAACAGGGTGTCACACACTATACTTGGGATGTCTGAAATTGCAAGCCTTTTTAAAAATTCTGTTCTAGTCCATGCTACAGAAAGACATAATTACTTCTGACTAAATCTGTAATTAAAAGATGTCATCAGCACAGATTCACCTGCATGTGTAGGTGTTGGTGTGCATACCCGTGTGACAGGCAAAGATGAATCACCCAGAGACAGCATGCAGAAAAATTTTGTTAAGTGGCAGGATGATTCCTAAAGAGGATTCAAAGGAAAGTCATAGAAGAACACAGGAGGAAATATAAAAGAATTTCTGTTAAGCCTTATATTAGGAAAACAATATCATATACAAGAGTAAATCCTGATGGGGATGAAATGTCCTAAGTAGAAGGAACCTAGCTAGAAAATGATAGGGCATGGGATTAAAATGGGAAGGAAGCCAAAGGGAAAAGGCACACACATGATGAATGTGAAGCAATATTGCGGCTAGAAAGATAGTAGGTAAAAGACAAATCTAGAAATGAGAAGAGAACCGAAAACCAGAACAGGAAGATCTGTGTTTCTTCCTCTTCAAAGCTAAGATGTTGGGCCAAAGGCTTTCTTAAGGTTTTCTTCAACTATTATTTTATAATATTGTTTTATCTGTTCATTTATTCAAAAAATCCAGTCCCTAAGACAACACGAAAATTTTAAATATTTTAATTAATTAATTAATTTACTTTACATCCTGAATGCTGTCCCTTCCCCACCCCTGTTACCATCTCCTTTCAGAGGGTGGAGACCCCCTCCTGTAATTCTCAATATATACAGAGTCTATGTGAAAAAAAAAATGTGTCTTTACATATCTTAATGTAGTAGTCTGAATAAGAATAGACCATCATAGAGTCATATTAGAATAAATGCTTGGTCCTCTTTGTGGGACTAGTTGGGAAAGATGAGAAGGTCTATTGGACCTTTGTTCTCCTCCTTGTTGGGAGTGTGTCATTGTGGGCCAATTTTGAGATTTCAAAAGCTCACACCACTCTAGTTAGCTTTCTCTGCCTTCTATTTGAAGATAAGGATGTATGTACTTAGCTATCTCTCCAGAATCATGTATGCCTGTCCACTTCCTGCCATGTTATACACATGATAGTCTTTGATTCACCCTTTGAAACTTTAAACCCCAATAAACCTTTTCTTCTCTAACTTACCTTGGTCATGTTATCACAGCAATCAAAAAAGTAACTAAGACTCTTTACTTTAAGGATCTTAGTAGTAAGATCCTAACTGAGATTACTTTCTTTGTTACTTAGAAATTCCTCGTGATTAGAACATTTGGTGCTTTTCAAGTGCATTTTCTTATACCCCACAATTCAGGCACAGAGTCATATAATAATTTAAAGTGTTAAGTCAGTGAAACCAAGCATTTGCAAATTGTAAAAGACTTATTGATTCATTAATTTATTCTTATTTTTGTGTATGTGGGGTGTGTGTGTGTGTGTGTGTGTGTGTGTGTGTGTGTGTGTCACAGAACATATGCAAATGTCAGAGAACAACTTGCTGGAGTAGAATATCTCCTCCTACTGTATGTGATGTGGTAACAGAATTCAATTGGTCAGGCTTGTAAACAAACAATATTCATCCACTAAGACATCTCACCAACCCACAAATAAAGTATTTAAAATTAAGTGAGATATTATCATGAGACAAAATTATTTAGAAAATAATTACATCTTTAGATTATTTAGAAAATAATAAAATCTTTAAATTGTTTTAATAGGAAATACGGAAGTTAGATTCAGATATGCTGGGCCCCAAACCTCACTTTATTACAAATCACATGAACTCTTACCCAAGGTTCTTAATTTCTCATGTTTTCAGCCTCTGAAATGAAAACTTTTGGTGGGGTTATATTTCAATTCATCCATTATCAAATTCTTTTAAATAATTTCTCTATGACTACATATACTTTTAGAGCAGGAAGCACTCATTAAAGTCAAAATGACTAAATACTGTTATCTCTTAAAGCATCTTAAAGAACCACAAGCAGTTACTGCTTCTTGCAGAGCCAGGTAATAGTTGTAAAACTGAAATTAATAGAAAGTCTAACTTGTCATTTCACTAACCCCTTCAGACTTCTTGGTCACAACCTAAACTCCTCAAGAGATAAAATCAATCATTCAAGTTTGTTTTACCCATTCTTCCAACCCAATGAAAATTCCACACCCATTTATTTACTCTTTCATTTTAACCTTCAATTAAACAGACTGGCTGGAACAGTGGGTTTCTATAGGAAAATGATAAGTGTGATGGTTAATTTTCATTAACCACCATTAATTAAACACACTTGTAGCTATGTCTTTCAGGGAAATTTCACAGAGGTTGAACTGAGAATGCAAGATTCATCCACAAGGTGAATACACATGCCAATGTCTTGTGTTTCAGACTAAACAAAGAGTAAAGAAGAAAGAAGGTTGACCACCATCAAAGAAGGTGATCCTGCACTCTGACTCCCAGGTGCCTCAGGACTATACTATCATAACTGGTAGTTGCTCCTTTTGCCATGCCTTCTCTACTTTAATGGACTTCATTCCCCTGAACTGTAAGCCAAAATTAAATCTCCACCCCCTTAAGTTGTTTTTTTTTTTTTGTGATATATATTGTTACCACAAGAAAAATAACCACTATAGTAAAATATTAGAGTGGCTATGTACATAGGTAGAATGTTAATTCTGATGCTTCCTGGTCTTCACAGACAAAAGTTTTAATTTTTCTTAGTTATGGTCTATCTGTAAAATGAGGCTAATAATTAATCTAGATGATTATTTATAAAGAGTAAGATATTTAGAATTTTGGCTGAATGTCTAAAATAGAATAGATACTCTGAAATATGTTCCTCCTACTATATTACACCCACAACTTCCTATAAAGATAAAAATTGCTTTACAGATAATGTTTATTTGATTTAAAAGTTCTGTTCTATGAGTGAAATCAAATCTACATTAAATATGTAATCTAGATTTATTTTCATCTATATTAGTTTATACTCATTTTAAGTATACATCAAAAAGAGTCCCATAGCAATATTGTTGTTATCTTAACTCTAAGATACTCAGTGTTTGAGAGAGGGGAAAAGAGTGATTTGCTACTAATCTATTGATAGCTTTGACTTGTGAACAATAAGACAGCAAAATACACTATAATTAGATATCTAACAGTTTAACTTCCATTAGCGGTTTCATTTCACAGTTATTGCATATTTTTACATATATGTGTGTGCAATATTTTTAAAAGCTGATCCTACAGAAGCTGGAGATAAAATGAGAGTTACCATAGCTTGGGAGAGTGTTGATGAGCACAAGATTGAGAAATTCGCTCTGTAATTTTGAAGTGGAGTGACATGTAGATCATAATGAAATACCATATATTTATATATACTATAAGTAGCATGGAGGATTTTCTCATAAGAACATGATACACACAACCTTGCTTGAACCTTCATTGTTTAGCTTCTTTGGGTTTGTGGAGTGTACTTTATGGCTAATACCCACTTATAAATGAGTAAATACCATTTCCTTTGGGGTCTGGGTTACCTCACTCAGGATGATATCGTCAAATTCCATCCATTTGCCTGCTTCAAGATGCCTTTACTTTTAATAGCTGAGTAATTAAGTGAAACACATTTTCTTTATCCATTCTTCTGCTGAGGGACATCTATGTTGTTTCCAGTTTCTGGCTATTATGAATAAATCTACTATGAACATAGCTGAGCAAAAGTTCCTGCAGGCCCATGAAAGGATGCTTGAATATCACTTAGAGGGGAATAAAATAGTCCTAAGAGGTAGATGGGGTTAGAGAACTGGGTAGGAGAGGTTATGCAGAGGGGAAAGGGGGGTTCAGGATCAGGCAAGGGGAGGAACAGGAGAGACAGCGAGATAACCATGAAAATGAATGGAAATCTGCAAACTGGCTGGGGTTGGGGAGGTAGGGGGCATTCCAAGGACATGCCAGAAGTGCCCAAGAATCAACATGGGTGACCTCAGCTCTGACTCACAGCATTGTGGATATGGAGCCTGAAGAGGCCACCTCCTATAGCCAGGCAGGAACCCCCCCTTTCCCCTCTGCATAACCTCTCCTACCCAGTTCTCTAACCC
>JADRCD010232227.1:1958-17999 GCA_019843815.1 Montemys delectorum
TTGTTGTTGTTGTTGTTGTTGTTTTGTTTTTTTTTGAGACAGGGTTTCTCCATATAACCCTGACTGTCCTGGAACTCATTCTGTAGACCAAGCTGGTCATCTTATTTTTTGATAAAAGATCTCTCACTGAACTTGAAGCTCATGGATTGAGCACCAATGATCACAGAAACCCCAAGAAAGTATCCTCTTAGAACTAATTTACAGGTAGGGAATCCATGGCTCAAGGGTTAAGTGATTTCCCCAAAGTGCATAAGCTTGAAGCCAGAATAAAGAGACAGTGTGGCTCTGTTTTCAGACACTGTTGGCTCCTGTTGACCAGCTGTGGCTCTGTTTTCAGAGTGCTCCATGATGCTGTTGGCCCACCTTTTGGAAGGTAGGGAGTGATAAGTCTGTTCACCCAAACCATTCTTGCCCACTGAACTCTCCATTTCCGAGGGGAAGCCAGAGTGAGGGCTGGATGTAGCCAACACACAGTTGAAGGGGACCCTAGACAGTCTCACAGCTCATCTGAAGCTACACCGGGGTGAATGATAGGCAGGAAGTTTCTGGAAAAACTGGCACATGACTGTGACCTGTGAGTCATTCCCATTGCTCAGTCCACTCAGGCAAAGCTCTGTGCTGGTGCCAGGAGGACTGTGCGAGTCTTCGCGGAACCCCAAGAATCGAATGAAGTATAGTACTGGGTCTGTTTGCTGGCCTGCTTGCTCTGACCCTCTCTTTTATCTCTTGCCTCCTCACTGTTGCTCACCAATCTTTGGTGCCTCTGTCCATCTGCGGCTTCCTTGAAGCTAAGCTCTTCCCATTCCTGTTCCATCAGTGTACCTCTGCATGCAGTATTGTTCTACTCCCAATGCCCCGTGTGGTTATTTTTCTGTTTTAGAGCTCAGTTTAAAGGTTGTCTCCTCAGAAACGTCCTTCCTGCCATTTCCCAGCGCAGCATTTTATGAATTTCTTTCCTATGACATTTCACAATGTGAAATTACATCTTATATTAGTTTGCATGTTTGGGTAAGGGGCCTTGTTGACTGTCGTCTCCCAGCAGGAGGTGTGGTGCCTGTCATATACAAGGAACTCTATTGTGAATTAGCAACTGGGTTAGTTTATTTGACAACAGAGTTGGAAAGACTGGCTTAGCCTGTAATGCATGTGTCATGCTAGCATGAGGACCTGGGGGTTTGGTCCACAGAATTCATTTAAAAAACTGTGCATGGTTGTGTGCTTATAATCCCTGCCATCGTGGAGGTGAAGACAGCTAGGCACATGGCTTAGCCTAACTAGTAAACTCTAGGCTCCTGAGAGACCCTGTCTCATAAAAACAAGGTGGATGGTACTTGAGGAACAACATCTGAAATTGCCCCCTGACCTCCACATACATGTGCACATATGACATGTGTCCCCACCCTGCACCTGCATACATGTGAGCACAAACACAAAGAATCTAATTATAAAATCAAGATGTATATATGATGCAGGAAGCCATGATCTGAACAATGTAAAGAACTCAGGATGCTCAGGATGCTCTGTACCTGTAAGATGTGAACATAGTGGGCAGATTCCAGAACTACAGGTGGCCAGAGAGGAAGAACCAGCCAGTGGGGAGAACACGCAATGAGAGGATAGAGGGTAGTCTTCTCTTCTCTGTGGGTACGAGGCGTCTTCATTATTTGGATCCATCCTGGCTTCCATATCACCTGAGTTCCTCCTTCCCTTTATTGGAACACAAGGCTAAGACTATAAAGTTTTATTTGGCTTCTTCCAGTTTAGTTTGGAAGACTCCCTTGAGGGATCATGAAATTGACCTGGCATGAAGTCCTTGGCATAGGAAGAAGAATGTTCTAGAAACATAGTTATAGATATTTTCCTCACTCTTGAGTCACATGACATAGAAAATCCCTGTGTCCAGAAAGACTCTCATGTGGCTGTATTTTGGAATTCGTTCAAGTTTTTTTTTTTTTTTAAAGAAATATTGATAGACCTCATCAATTATAGTCTATTCTATTAGTCCAGTTTTTTTGTATTTCATTTTAACATAGGAATGTGCTTCTGCTACTTTGGATTTCCATATCATAGATATTGACAGTAAGAAAAAGTGAAGACTTGTCACCTCTGCATGTCCTGGTGGGTAGTCAGCAGACATTCTCCTTAATTATCTTGAGAGATCCCTCTTGATAGCTCATCAGGTCTTTCTGTCACTGTGTGTCCCTGTGCTTGCCTCCCCAGCCTCACCACATCAGGTGGGCATGCTGAGATCTTGGGGTTAGAGGTCATGTTTCATTGTCTTTGTAAGTTTTCCATGGACTCCTGGAATGACTTTTACTATGACAGATGTCTGAGAAACACTGAACGAAGCTGGAGAACTTGCAGGCCTTGGAGAAGCTCCCTTCTTTGTTTGCTCTTTGGGGTGCAGGAGATTGTTTCTGTCCACTTGAGTTCAAAGTTGTCATCTGTTAAGCATTTGCTACCTATAGTTTGAATCTGGTGTCCTCAAAGGCCATGAGTTGAAGTCTCCATATACAGTCTGTGGTGCTAGTGGGAGATGGCAGAACCAGCCTTTAGGAAGTGGGGTCTGATGGAAAGAACAATTTCTTATTATTAAGTGTGTGTTCTAAGGAGATATTGGGACTTTGCTTCCTCCTCCTGTTTCAACAATAACTGGTCATCATAAGATAAGTAACTTTGTTCTTTGTTCCACCATGCACTTGACCCCATTGACCCCAAGCATCAACAGATTGAAACCTCAGACAAGCCAAAATAAACCTCTCTTCCTTTTAAGTTGATTCCCTCAGTTATTTTGTTACATTGATGGAAAACTGGTTAAAACACCATATAACTCAAAACCTGTCATGCTTGTCAAACTTAACTAGAAAAGAAATTTTAACTGATTTGTGTTTTGACTTCAGCATCTTTTCCTTATCCCAAATTAGACCAGATTGGGCAAGAGTAGAATGAACCCAAAATAGCTTTCACCAGTACTAGAACAATTCAAAGCTCCTAACAAAATCGCAACACTTTTTTTTTTTTTTAAGAAGCTTCTAACTGTTCCAGAGTTTGAAGGGAATACTAATTGCTACATTTTGGCAGAGACAAGGTCATCTGACAGGGCTAGGGATGAATCTTTCAGGTGAGTGCTTTCTGGAACTCTGCCCGGAATGGCCTTCTTTTTGACATATGTTCAGCTTCTTGTTGTTTTTTGTTGTTGTTGTTTTGTTTTGTTTTTCGAAACAGGGTTTCTTTGTATAGTCCTAGCTGTCCTGGAACTCATTCTGTAGACCAGGCTGGCCTCAAACTCAGAAATCTGCCTGCCTCTGCCTCCCAAGTGCGGGGATTAAATGTGTGTGCCACCACTGCCTGGCATATGTTTAGCTTCTTAAAACAGCTTAATATTAGTAATGTTTGTAGGGTTTTCCCATAATTTAATAGTATTTAGAATACAAAGGAAGCATGGCAAAATCCTCAGGGTCAGGAAAGGAGTGAGAAAAACATTAACTAAGGGTTGCTCTTTGTGGTGGGGGTAATGCCTGCTGTCAGTGGGGGTCTTACCAACAAAATTGTCTCAGTGAGCAGGGTGTTTGCCCCAGTGAGCTAAGGAACCTCTTTAGATTTCCACAGTTTAACCCACAAATGACCATTATTATTTTTGCATCCATAAGAAGCAATCACAATAGCTTTTGTTTTTAGAGTTCCCTTTCCATTTACTTTGTAGCCCTATCTGGTCTTTGTGTGTAATTTTGGATGTACCCAGAGTCTATGCTCAAGGATTCTTCTAAACTATAATCTATTTAGAATTATTTATTTATTGGTCTATCCGAGAGTAATCTCATATTTACTGTGATGTACGCCCATCTTAGGCCAATCTTATTTCTGCTATTTTACCATAATCAGAGAGACCTTCATTCTAAGACCAAGCACTTAACATCAGTATAAAAGCTTGTCTCTGTGAGGTTTGGAGGTGGGATCGCAGAGGGAGCTGGTAAAGGCTACATAACAGCTGGGAACAGTCAGTCGGGTGCAACAAAATTCATAAACCATGTTAGGAGTTTTGGTGCCCTGGAAAAAGCTCCCAAATGTTCCAATCATTAAATTAGTTGCATTAAATCACTTTCAGATGAACAAATTCAGGACAAACATGACCAACTTTTAAACGGAATCACATGTTCCAAGAGCAAACTAGAAAACAAAAAGATGAATAATCCATCCTTCCCCAGCTGCTTCTAAAGATGCTCTCAGACAGGGCAGCAGCAGGATGGGCCCAGACATCTCTGGCATGTCTTCACTTGGGGGCTACAGTCTGAATATAGCCAACCTCAAATCACTGACTCAAAGGGATCTAATCCTTATGATGGTTGTGCTGGCTAAAGTAATTGATTTTAAGGTCTCTAATATGTGTTAGATGATCAGTAAGTGTTTATTTAATTGAAAACTGAATACATGAAATACAACTTCCTGTGACGAGGATAAAAGGGGGATATGCTTCGAAAACTCTGAAAGACTGTTCTAGTAAAATAGCTCTTTGCGCGTGACTATCAACAGTGCCTGATAGCAGAACAGAAGGTCAGAGACACTAGCATTGTCTGACAATATTAGGAGCAGCAGCAGTAGATCCTGGCTCCTCCCTTCAGCATGGGCAGTCCCTCGACACCAATGCAGAGGAGCACGCTGTTGCTCTCCCACCATCGTCAGCAACAAGAGGTGGCCCTGAAGACTTAAGGGAAGACCCCAAGGGCAGCCCTGCCTAAACAACTGGTGAGATAGATGTCTCCACAGAGCTAATTTGTACTTTGCTCTTTAAAGTTTGGTAGAAAAGTTCCATTCTAGAGCTGGCTTTGGTGGTCTGACTGTAATCTCAGTTCCTGCAGAGGCACTGCACAAGATCAGGAGCTGAAGGCCAACTGCGTAGCTAACTCAAGGCTGGTGTGGACGACGCAAACCTATTCTCAGAAACAAAAAACAAGAACAAAGAAAATCCTAATAAATTCCAGTATAGTTTGATCGGAGAGACAAAATAGGTAACAGGTTGTCGATACCCAAATAGTGTCTGAACTGTGATTTCCCCTGAGTCTGTCTCAATTGTCTTATTTTCCTTTATCTACTTTGTTTTTCTAAAAATTGATAATTTCACCCACAAATCGGTGTTTTGATCAGACCCACCCCACTCACTTCCCTGCCGTTGCTCCCCTCAGCTCTTTTCCCTCCTGTCAAGTCATGTATGCATGTATGCTCACCTCCATGCCCACTGAGTTGACTCAGGGCCTCTGTATGTGCATGGGTGACTGACTATCTAGTGATAGATGTGCAGAGCTTCAGGGGACACATCCCTGAAGAAAAATTGTTCGCACCCACC
Source organism: Montemys delectorum (assembly GCA_019843815.1). NCBI lineage: Eukaryota > Metazoa > Chordata > Mammalia > Rodentia > Muridae > Montemys > Montemys delectorum. The sequence continues at coordinate 7,300 of JADRCD010232227.1, forward strand.
TGAAACCCCCAGAGCCACCAGTTCCCAGTAGGGGTGGGATTTTATGAGCCCCTCCTCCCATTCATCTTGTCAGATTTTTTTTTGTTTTTGTTTTTTAAAATGGTATTTCCTTTAAGTTCACATTCTCTTTTAAAAAGACATCCTCAAAAGAACACTTGGAGCCTGGCTTAGCAGCCATACCAGTATAGTTATTTTGACTCAAACACTGTCTTGCCAGAAATCTTTCGATACCTGCATTTTGAGGCTTCCTGTTATGACGGTGGGTGAGGGTGGAACTGAGAGCGGTATATGCACCAGGAGAGTTCCCTACCATGAGCTACATCCCCAGCCCGATTTTCCAAAGCTAATATTATAAATTCACCCAAGTCCGAAGGACACTGTAGAACACTCTAATGAAGTTCTAGGAAGATTAATGGTGAGACTGAAATTTAAAGGCAGACAAAGGGTGGGTTGGGTGGAGGACAAGTACAGAAGAACAAAGATACAGCCTCGCCATTGGAAACCATACTGACCAGAGGACAATGGGGATTTTTTTTAATGTTGAAATAAAACCTATAAGTTAGAATTTTATGTTCAGTAAAACAAACTCTCCAACCAACTTTAAAAAATGAGGATAAGATAAAAATATTTCAGACAAACAGAAGATAAGGGATTTGTTACCAATGCTATTTCTACTATAGATATTAAAAATTGGTAAAATAGCATTTGGGAGGCAAAGGAGAAAAATAATACCTGGTAGAGTTGAGATCTACCCAGATGTGATGGTTAATTTCATGTGTCACCTTGACTAGGTTAGACAATTCCAGATCTCTGGCCAAATCGTTTTTCTGGGTGTGTCTCTGGGAATGTTTTTGGAAAGATTATCATTTCAATCTGTTGACTTAGACTAGTGCCCCTACCATTGTGGCTTGACATCATTCAACTAGAGTGTGAATGAGACAGAAAGGCAGAGAGAGGGCACACTTGCTCCCTCTGCCTGAGCCGGGCAGTCAGTCTTCTCTTGCCCTCAGACAATGCTTCATGGGCAATTGACTTCAACTAGGATTTATGCCAGTATCTCCCTTGGGTTTCCAAACTTCTGATTTAGGGTAGAATGGCACACCAGGCTTCTAGGACAAGCAGATTGCATACAGTAAGTCATAGATCTTGCCAACCTCCATAACCAGGAGAGCCAATTCTCATAATAAATGTCTTCCTATAGATTACATATGTCCTGTTGGTGCTGATTCATGAGTATTTCAACAGGATGAAATATGCTAGGTATAGCAAGTATGCGTATGGCCATCAGTCAGAGACTTATAATTTTTTCTTTGAAACATAATTGGCTATATTTTGGATTCATGATGTGTAACAATAAAATGTGTGAGAAAGTGATACAAGAGTACACCAGGTTATGAGGTATATTGGTAAAGGATCTTAGGCATAAAATGGTACAATATTATGTGAAGAATGCTCTGCGTTGATAGTGCATATTCTAACCTCATGATGTGCGGGGTCCCTGCTCTGTTATAAGGCAAGACGTTACTCACGGTGGGGACACTGGTGTAGACGAACCCACTACACTGCTAATTTTATAACAGCATATCAATACAGTCATATACAGCACTCAGCAAGGATGCTAGTACTTGTGCTCCTGATTAGGTATCCACTATGCCTTAGGATGTGTTCCCATTACTCATAGGAACGTTTGCTGTGAAACGGTATGTTGTGTTACTACGGCACCACACGTGTGACTCTTATGTTTACTGTATTTCTTCAGTGTAAAGAGACCACGTGAAGTGGCTTTAAAAAAAGAGGATGGAGAAAGGCCAAGTAGAAATGGAGAAAACAGAAGACATATTGTCAAATGGTAGCTTTAAATTCAACTACATTCTGGTTAGAAAAAAATTTTTTTTTCTAAGAAATACAGTTAAAATATTGCCAAAAAGAAGGCCTCTGCATTTTGCTAAACAGAATAGTGCCTTGAGAAGTTGTGATCATTGAAGTAAGTGTCAAATGTATCCAATTTAATCAAACAAACATTGGTGGACTTTAAGTGACAGAAAGGCCACAATACAATATTAGTAGGTGGCACCACAGTCATTTAGACAAAAAAATAACCAACAAGGAAATATCTAGAAAACACGTATTAATCTCATCAGTTTATGAAACATTCTCCAGAAAAGATCATATTTTAGGCCATAAATTGCCAGTCAAAATAAATATTATAAAAGCCTAAAATAATTTTCTTAACAGATTAATAAAATAAGAAATTAGCATCAAAGCAAGCATGAGGATTGAATGAGGTGTTCCTAACACTCAGCGGCTAGTGACACGGGTGGGGCAGGGCTTAAAATCCCAGAATCAAAGGAAAATACAGAGACAGCACGAAAGAATCTGTAGGACACACGGAAGGCAGTTCTAAGAGATTTTGCTCTGAGTGCCTACCTTAAAAAGATCAGAGATTTTATATAGTCTAGCCTTTGTGTTTAGTCTAACAGGCTAAACACAAAGCCATTCGAAAGAAATAAATGATAAAGGTTCAGAGTGAAAGAAATGAAACAGAGACCATAAGAACATTACAATGGATCAGTGAAACAAAACCATGGTCCCCCAAAGACAGAAAACTGACAAACCTTTAGTCCAATAAGCCAAAAGACAGAGACAAGCCAAATCAATAGTGTCAGACATGAAAAGATGATGTCGTTGAGCCCAGAGGAATGCCAGGCTCTGTTCTGAACATCTCATGAGATTGGAGTAGTACTAAAACATTTCCCAACAAAAGCAAGTCCAGCACTACATGTGTTCACTGCTAAGTTCTACCAGACCCTTGAAGAGCAAACAAACATATGCTGGCTACAAAGCACTACTTTAGTATGTGTAAAATTGGTTTTAAAAAGTTGATTGAGGAGCTGGGCAGTGGTGGCACACGCCTTTAGTCCCAGCACTTGGGAGGCAGAGGCAGGCAGATTTCTGAGTTCGAGGCCAGCCTGGTCTACAGAGTGAGTTCCAGGACAGCCTGAGCAATACAGAGAAGCCCTGTCTCAGAAAAAAAAAGAAAAGAAAAGAAAAAAAAAGTTGATTAAGGATGGAGGGCTGATTCTTTAAACATTTATTAAGTTCGTTTTTATTTACTTGCAACCACATACTCTTGATAGGAGACCATGTCACATTTATGAACCCTGTTGACAAAGGTGGGGGAATAAGACAAGGCAAAAAAGGGGAAATGTATCCATTTAGTTCTCCCCTTGACTGATTAGTGCCTGTACTTTGATATCATATAATAGCAAGAGTAATTATGGACACACTGATAAAGATGGAGAAGCAACAGTACACAAAAAAGCACCAGGCTTTCCCTTGGTCACCCAAACATAATAGGTAAGTAGCTGGAGACCTTATTGCACACCAGGATCCTTAAGTGTAGGCTGTGGAGCTTCATTCAGTCTTCATTTTAGAATGCCGATGACTGGTATGTTGGAAATTTTAGAGGAACATGTACTGAGATGGAGCTAGATTTTCAGATGAACAGGAATACTCAACTAGGCACAATGTTTTCCTCACAGGCACCCGTGTTGATGCTTCATTTGAAGGAATGAGTCTGGGACTCATTTGCAAGTCCTGTGACCCATTCTGCTTTTCACGCGATAAGCCACCCAGACACTGCGCAAAATTCCCCAGTTAGCAGATATTTGTGGTCAAGGTTGAGAGATCTTGCCCATAAATGGCTTCTGCTCTACTTGTTTAGAAAGAAACAAGTGCTCACAAAATTCCACAAGACAGTTACCACCCAAGAGAAACCATGGCCACCCAGTGGATGACAGGTTCAAGGAGCAAGACGTGAGTCATCCACTGCTTGCAGTGGGAAACGGTGGGCACGGGCCTGGTACCCACACCACTTTTCTTTCTTCATGCCTGGAATAGTTAGCTCGTCACTCCAATTCATTTCTTAAATAAAAAAGATGGCCCTAGTATTTTCTAGCTGGACAAGTTAATACTAGTGACAGAATTTAAAGACACACGTTCCTAATGTGTAAAACAAACATTAAGGTCCTTTGCAGATAATGATGAGCTAGTAAGCATTTACGGAGGAGAGCTTACTGAATACAGAATACTGGTTTAAGTATGTTCAGGGCGTTAAGCTCATTCAACCTTCACAGCTCTATGGCAGAGTCCTTTATTATCATCACCATCATCGTTCAGTGTTAAGTAATGAAGCTGAAGAGAGTGTGGGAAAGACAAAGCGGTCCACGCAAGCTAGACGGTGGGAACGACTGGGAAGAACTAAGTTGAGCTGAGGAGGGAGCAAAAGCTTAGCTCTCCCACTGGTGAGGAGAACTGTGATGCACTGTGAAGAATGTCCTCTGTGATAGAACTTTCCCAATCCTTCCTAAAACAATCCACTGTGTTCTAAGCCTGTTGTTTTTATTTCACAACCAGAGAGGCATTAGCTATCTTCCTCTACCGCAGATAACCCTGCTCTATTAATATGCTCTCTTAGGACATTTTTTCCATTACCCTAGATGTACTCAATGCTAATCTCACCCCGATTTCCTCTTTTGCCAAGCTGAATTTTATGTATCTGTACTTGTATTGCCTCCAACCCTGTCTGAAGCTTTTCACCACATTCCCATTTCTTCAAAGATGTTTCCTGCAATCAAAGATTTATTCTCTAGATGAACTTCTATGGAAATCATTCTAAAAGATTTTTCTTCTCTTCTTGACAGCTATCCAACACAGTATTTTGAATTGCTGCTGTTAAAAAATGGATCTCAGGGATGGTCTTGTGATTTGCAGTGTCTTCAAAGATAAGACTCTGCTCTCCCAGAGGTCCCTTCTTCAAATCAGGTTGGCCATCCATGGGTCCTCTCCTCCTCCCTTCACTCTGTTTTTCCTGTATCATCCACTTCACTGGTTTCTGCATCCCTTTTTTCCATAATGCCACAACTCCATCCCTTCTCATGCTACTGATTCTTCATTCTTCATCCCGTGTCTCCTCCTGCAGTGGTCTGTCCTCTCAATTGTTACTATTTGTAGTTTCAGCTCCATCTCTGCCTTGGTCCCAGTAACCTCTGGAATCCCCTTTCTTGGGACACATTTATTGGTCTGTAACCCTAGCTTTGCTTCCATCATCCAAGTAGCATCTGGTGCTGTGGAATCTTCTCTTGCTCTCTGATGTCATTCACCTTGGGCGAGGTGACTCCTTCAGGCTATACTGCATGGGGTTGGAGAGATGGCTCAGTGGTTAAGGGCACTGACTGCTCTTCCGAAGGTCCTGAATTCAAATCCCAGCAACCACATGGTAACTCACAACCATCCGTAATGAGATCTGACACCCTCTTCTGATGTGTCTGAAGACAGCTGCAGTGTACTTATGTATAATAAATAAATAAATCTTAAATAAAATAAAATAAAATAAAAAAGCTATCCTGGATCTCTCCAACAAGCACTGGAATGGCTTGTGTCTGCATCATCCTTGTCCTTGCACAGCACAGCAGTGGTCCAAGCCAGTCCTAGCTTCATCTCCCACCCTCACATAAGCACATAACCAGGAACAGGGCCCTGCCCATGTGACTTCAGTCCTCCCTCCACTTGATGGCATCTCCTGCATGGCCATAGCAGACATGTTAGGTCTGGGCAGGAGTCCTGGATAAACCTACCAAAGCAATTGAGCAGAGGCGGGGGAGAGCGTCCAAGAGCTCAGCCCTCAGCTTTGCCACCAGCCTCTGCCAGGTCACCTTGATGACGTCAGGGTAGCTTAGAAAGCTGGTGGTTGTGTCTGAGCTCCCTTCAGCCAGCCTGGGTCTGGAAAAGGATGCTTCCTCTAAGAAGCCACCCAGGAATGCTTTATCCTGAATAATTTCTCCATTCTATATGCCCCAGCATGCTGTTGGGTTCATGCATTAACCCTATTACCCAATACTCCTACACAACCATGCTGGGTCTTTTTATTGGGGAACTGAGTCCATTGATGTTAAGAGATATTAAGGAATAGTGGTTGGTGCTTGTTATCTTTGATGTTATTTTCATGTTTGTGTGGTTGTCTTCTTTTGGGTTTGTTGAAAGAAGATCACTTTCTTGCTTTTTCTAGGGTGTAGTTTCCCTCCTTGTGTTGGCGTTTTCCATCTATTATCCTTTGTGGGGCTGAATTTGTGGAGAGATATTGTGTAAATTTGGTTTTGTCATGGAATATCTTGTTTTTTTCCATCTATGGTAATTGAGAGTTTTGCTGGGTATAGTAGCCTGGGCTGGCATTTGTGTTCTTGTAGGGTCTGTATGACACCTGCCCAGGATCTTCTAGCTTTCATAGTCTCTGGTGAGAAGTCTGGTGTAATTCTGATAGGCCTGCCTTTATATGTTACTTGCCTTTTTTCCCTTACTGTTTTTAAAAATATTTCTTCGTTTAGTGCATTTGATGTTTTTATTATTATGTGATGGGAGGAATTTCTTTTCTGGTCTAGTCTATTTGGAGTTCTGTAGGCTTCTTGTATGTTCATGGACATCTCTTTCTTTAAGTTATGGAAATTTTCTTCTATAATTTTGTTGAAGATATTTACTGGTCCTTTAAGTTGGGAGTCTTCACTCTCTTCTATACCTATTATCCCTAGGTTTGGTCTTCTCATTGAGTCCTGGATTTCCTGGATGTTTTGGGTTAGGAGCTTTTTGCATTTTGCATTTTCTTTGACTGTTGTGTCAATGTTTTCTATGGTGTCTTCTGCCCCTGAGATTCTCTCTTCTATCTCTTGTATTCTGTTGGTGATTCTTACATCTATGACTCCTGATCTCAGGGTGCACCTCAGAGGAGGAGAAAATTTTGTAAGAGCCAGACAACCAGGAAGCCTGCCCTGAGATGGGGTCTTCTAGATATGACATGAAAGCTGCATCCATGAAATCTCAATGTGGCTGCTTAAACAAGACCTGAATAACAGTGACACTGCCAGCTGACATGCCGACGTGGGTGGGGAACTCCTCCCAGGGCCTACACCAAAGCGAAAGCTTTAGACAATCAAAGATGGCTGAGAGAAGGAGAATTAGTCTCTCCAGGGGCTGATTCCCCCTCAATGGTTATCCAAAGTCAAGTGGTCGCTCCTAAAAATATATGCATATATGCAATGCCAAGTAGATTCAAAAAGTTGCATGTATCTGTTTCTACACACACACACACACACACACACACACACACACACACACACCAATAATAATAATAATTAAGGAATATGAGGCCATGAATTTGAGATGAAGCCAGTAAGCGGAATATAGGAGGGTGGGAGAGGGGAGAGATTGACAATAAATGATGTAATTATATTTTAATTAAAAATACAAGCAATGCAATCAGAAAATTTTAGGAAATCAAAAAGCTAAACCCTCTCCAGGACTGTCATGGAGGGGCCTCTTCCAGAAGTGTGCCTTGCTGTTAATCAGGATGAAGGCAGGGGTCTTCAGGAAGTGCACTGACTTGAGGCAACCTGGTTTAATGTATGTAAGAATGTATATAATAATCATGTCCCCAGACCACCAAAGCGAAACCATAGCCAGCAGAATTAGGAAGCCAACACTGAATCTCTCTGTGAATCCATGATAAGAGGGTTTCCTCAGTAAAACTGTTTTGCCAGAGATGGGGGAGGGGCCAGCGATCAGAAGAGAAATGGGAGACTTCCCTCATGGCTTTCAGGAACTGGTAAGGAACAAGAGCTTTCAATGAAGGCACTGCCAGTGCTGCAGGTTCTAATCCCTCAGGAGGGTTGAGTCCTCACTGAGGTGTTCCACCTGCCCTAATAGGCTTCCCCTGTCCTGAGACAATAGGGGATTCCTGGCATTGAGAATACATGTTTCTTGGGAACTGTCAATACAGTTGGCACATTTTCTACCCCTGTAGAAAGGTGAGACTTGACCACTGTTTAAGACGTTTAGAGTTACAGAATTAACCATTTAAATAACCATTCCCCAACTATTTGCAAAATTTTAAAATTTTGTCTTTATGTCTTTAAACATGTCCCTTTGAGGAACACAAGTTACGTTTACAAATACAATGACAAGGAAAAGACATGAGGTTTAGACTCTCACAGACTTTAGATCACATTCTTAGGTTTGTCACTTAAACAAGAGACTTGGAACAAGTCCCAAACTGCACAGAGCCTTGATTTCCTCATCCATAAAATGGGAGCAAATTTATACCTCAGTAGGATTACTCAAAGAACTAAGATCATGTCAGAAAAGCACTTGGTATATAGAAAAATGCTGCAGAAGTGTGTTTAATATTGAGAGAATAGCTAATGTCCCTTTAGAGCAGTGGTTCTCAACCTTCCTAATGCTGTGACCCTTTAATATAGTTCCTTATGTTGTGGTGACCCCAACCTCAAAATTATTTTTGTTTCTACTTCATAACTGTAATTTTGTTTCTGTTATAAATTGTAATGTAAATATATATATGTATATGTATATGTATATGTATATGTATACATGCTATGTAGGATGGTTGACATACAACTTCTGTGAAAGGGTCATTCAACCCCTGAAGGGGCCAGATCTGTAGGTTGAAAACCACTGCTTTAGAAGCCCTATTAGGGCAGGGCGGGGGTCCTACCCAAAGGTCAGGATGTTGCATCGCCCTGACAACGTAGGGGATCTGCCTCAGGCCTTGTATCTGATAAGATCAGATCACTCTTCTTTATTTTCCAGTGCCTCGAGGGTCTTGACCAGTGCTGCCACATTGTGCCTTCCTGAGCATGTTATTCTCAGATGCATTACCAGGACAGGACTTGTCTTTACAGTAGAGAGACATGGCTTTGAACTCAGTTCTCCCCTGACTGGTGGAGACTTGGATAAGTTACTTAGCTGTCTGATTTGATGTCCAAGTGAAGAAGAAACGATAGCACTGTATCATCAGGAAGGCCTTTGCTTCCGAGCAGTGGAACAATTCAACTCTAGTTGACTTAATAGGAAGGACATTAACAGACAGAAATCTAGAACTCAAGGCTGATGACTCAGCAGCTCACCTGTGTGGCTCAGGAATGCATTCCCCTTTTCTAGATCTGCCAGGTTGAGCCCGGTTCTCTCAAGCTAGCCAGCCCTATGGCGAAGATCCTCGAGGTACCAAAGGTAAAGGAAACTTTCTGAGACAACTCCAGGGCCACCTTCTCTCTCCTCTCACTGTCCAAACCAGCCACTGGGAAGGAGGAGCGCTTACGCTGTATGAATCAGGCCCAACACCTGAACAGGGACTCATTTAGTCTGCCCAAAGCCACATTAAGAAGAAAACTGGGATTCAGTTAAAAGTGTTACATTGTATAAGCAGGAGACGGTTTCAGTGAGGCTGTCTCCAATCAACCAAACCACAACCTAACTTCGTATATGAATTAAAGCTGATCTAAGAGTGTATTTTGTAACACATAGCCAAATGGTAAGACCATTCCCAAATAAGGAAGCACTTAGCTGTAGCCAATCGGGTCAATCTGCTACTTTGCTGCTGTCCAGCCTATAACAGCCATCTACCCGCCATGCTGGCCAGAACTCCGAGCCTCTTTTCTTTTGTGGCATTCTTTGCTCAAATAAACCATCTGAAATTGCCTCAAGTTTTTTCCTTCACATAAGAACGGGCAAAATAGATTTCAGATGGACAACTGGGATTCCTAAGCCTTATGAGTTAGCAGAACTCATAAAGCTTAGCTGTTGGCTTTGGGTCTCAATAGTCACCCACGTTAAGAGAGAAGAGAGAGAGAGAGAACACCAAGTTCTCAAGAATTTGTGTATTGGGATCAGAATTAGGGAGAAGGGGATTCTCTGCTTCTTTCTGTCTTGCCCAGAATGATGGAACAATTTACAGAAGAGATAGAACAGAAGCTGGGGAATGTACATACGTTGGTTTAGCTCTCTGTGAGTACTGGGCATAAGAACTTGTGCGAAAACTTCCTCCTGTGCCAGGGCTCTTGAAGAAACCATCTCCCAACCTAGCATGGTCCCCTGTTCCCAGGGGTCTGTTATGACTGCTCCATCAGGCCGACAGAAGTGGCGGGGGAGGGGGGGCATAGAGGAAATGAGAAAGTGAGAAACCCACTCTGTAAATGCCACTTATTTGTAGGATTGGTTCCTTTCCTTTCTTTTAGCGGTTCTCTCTCCAGCCTGACTCCAGTTTCCTTAAAGACTCGGGCAGGTGACCATGGGGCTATTCTGAAGAGCAACAGTTTCCAATATCAAGAACTGTGGGGCAAGACTTTAAAGGAAAAAATATTTGGGGAAAAAGCCCACCTTCAGGTCACAGCCACCCAGAACTTTCCTCTGAACCAATGCTAATCACAGGCATCTTCCCAGGAGCCGGGGAGGCGAGCTCTGCTTAAGACAGGCTGAGGCTGTCCTCATGGGTGATTGGCTAGCAGTCGCCCACTCCACCTTCTTCTCCACCCCCACTAGACCCTCTGTGCCTTTCTGTGAGCATGTGAAATTGCCTGCTATGGCCACACTGTCCTCGACAGAGTTATTTCGAGCATCTCTGTCAGTACCACAGGAATAATGTCAAAAATGAATCTGATAGCGTTCTTATTGGCTTTTGGTCCTTGAATCATAAGTCTAGGTAGGTGTCAGGGTCAGGCTCATTATTCAAGAGGAGGAAAAGGGAGAGGGTGGGTGCACTAAAAATAGCTGAGACGATGTTTTTCACAGTTCACTCTTGGATATTGGTTTCCACATTAGAACATTCCAAAGAATAGACTGTTTCCCCCCCCCCCCCC
>JADRCD010232228.1:1892-36020 GCA_019843815.1 Montemys delectorum
ACAGAATATGGACAGATTTCTCACTCCTTGAAAGATACCACAGAAGTCCTAAAAGGCTTGTTGATAATGTTTTTAGAGAATTAACATACATTCTGGAATGTGGTAGAATACAATGAATTTCTGGACCAGTTTGTCAAAGGACTTGAAGTTTTGGACTGAATAACCAGGGGGAAATTCCTTAATGTTTCCTGAGTCTGTCTCTGTTTCTCTCCATCTCTCCCCGTTTTTCTGTGTGTGTGTGTGTGTGCGTGTGTGTGTGTGTGTGTGTGTGTGTGTCTATCTCTCTATCTCTCTTTCTCCCTGTCTGACTCTCTCTGTGTGTCTCTGTCTCTTCCCTCTCCCTCCCCCACCTCTCTGAAGGATTGTATTAAAGCTATGATTAAATGAAACACAAATAATCAGGAATATGTTGTCAAACTAGGCAAGCAACAATGAAACCATAATGTGTTTTCAGGAAGACAGGCTGAATTGTGGAAAGCTCACTGAAATTTCAAGTACACAAAATGGTTTGTCTGGTGGCCACTATGGAACCCCTGTAAGGGAGATATGGTGGAGACAATGGTAGGTGATGTGTACCAAGCAGGGGCGTGATGGACCCCCACACATGTTTAACGGTCTCTTCTCTACTTGCACAAAATAACTTTGCTTACATTAGTATAGCATGCTACAACTGCCATCCTCAATCCCTGTGGTTAGGAACAGAAGGCTATATGAATGGAAAGGCACTGGGATTGATCAGAGCTTCTGAGAAATTCTACTTGTGGCCCACAATTTCAGAGAGCCGAGTGCTACATGCTGAGCTACTGAACTCATGTGACCTGAGATCTGATTCCACTGCCGTGGCCTTCAGGCTACAGTGATAGTGTTACTTCACCAAAATAATCCCCCCTCAATAGGAACACGCTCCAAGGGTGCTTGCAGGTGCCAACTTCTACTCTTCTGGAATAAGACTCCACTAGGCTAATAGAGTGGAGGCCTGCTTTTCTTTCAAAGGAGCTCCTATATTTATACTGTCCACCCTGAATGCAGCCTCAGCACATACTTGCATGTGTATATGTTTTTCCTTGTTAAGAAGGCAGTGGCTCTTTCACTGTAAAATGTAGTGATAATGGCATTAGATCTAAGAAGGACACTGGTTTAAAGAAAAACAACAACACTAAGAACCTGAATGTGAAATGTACAATGGTACACATCTCCTCCTTTGAATGACATATACATATATAAGCCAGCCTCTTATTTAAAATTTTGAAATCATTGGATATAAACTTGCACAACTTTTCAAATGTGTATAATCGGGAAAATTCTTCCACTACAGTATTCTTTACAGAACATGGTTTTTAATACTTTGTTTTATTCTATTTGATGGCTATGCATTGTTTAGATGACTGGGTGTTTCAATTGTTCTATCAAACAGTCGGGATATGTTATTTAAAGGGATTTTTAACAGATGAAACTACAAGCTTTTGGTAAATGAGAATGTCAGCAAACATAAAATCATAGCAATGAAAATTTTATAATCAACACGTCTATTCAAGAAAATGAAACATAAGCTGTAGCAATTGGCATACTGGTTTGTTAACATCCACCTTCCAATGAAAGGGCCACAGATCACAATTAACATAATAAATGATAAATGCCGGTACTGGTTTCTAGTATGTCCAAGACGCCATGTTATACATGACCAAACACACTCCAGTTTTGAGGAACTGTTCACACACCAAAACTTATATGGCAGTTCTTGTTTTCTATATCTGAACAGACAATCAGCATTCTCACATGAAATCAGGAATCTCTAGTCACACTTAGCTGTACTGTGATGCTAATGAACACAAACAACTACTACTATCGTTGTAGCATAACAATTCAACAACACTATTTTCAAGATGGATCAGACGTGTTGTAATATGCATAAAGATTTCTAACTCTCTAGATTACAACAATGCACACCGTATAAAAATGCTTTGTTTTTCTTTTCTCTTCTTTCTTGTTTTTGTTCCTAAAGTGAATATGTCTTGATTCTATACAACTGGTGAGGTATTATGGTGGTGCTGTAATTGGCTTTGGATTTTTAATCTTCTAGACATGGTCTCACACTGTAACTGAGACTAGCCTCAAACCTGAGAAGTCTTTGTTCGATGCCTTCTTAAGTGCTGGGATTCCAAGCTGGGCATAGGTCTGCTCCTATCTTCTTTAGTAATTGCACTAGGATTTGAACCCCTTGCCTCACACGCTTCCCAAGCCCTCCAAGAGACTATGTTTAAAGAGTGTCACTTACACACAGATAGCAAATGCTTGCTGCATGCAAATGTAAGAAAACAAGACATCAATGCAATCAGAATCACTGAATGTACTAAAAAAAGAAAGAAAGCTCAATGAACAGTTTGAGAGAGAGGAGCACATGTAAAGTGGCTATGAGTGCTGGAACACATGGATGTATCCCAACAGATCCTTCCGTTGGCAATGGCTAGGAACTGAGGGGTGCACTCTTGGTCCTGCTTCATGTGCTGCCAATCACTCCTCCTTCCTTGTTCTTTTCTCTTTTGACTTTGAAAACTACTTACTAAGTTTACAGTTGAGCAATTTCAGGTCCATATCTCCACATATTTTGTACACCCTGCAGGTAAATGTTTCCTTTTTCTTTTGCACAAACATAACTTAAGATTTTCTGCCTCATTACTTTGGGCTCCTTTTTTACTGAGGAATTTATTTGGGAATTTTTTTTTCATCCTTGTAAGAGTCTTCTCTTTGTGTACGTCCTCCATGATATCTTAATGCTAATTGTTTAATGTGTCTCTCCAGTCCCCTACTAATGAACATTGCCTGCAAAAGGTTTCTTGTCTTCTCATATATACAAAAACAATGAATAAATTTGTACAACCAACATTTAACTAGTATATGAATGTCTAAGTTTGTATGTGTTTCTTCCAACTTACATACACATCAATTTAGACTCCCAACAAAAATCCCATGAGAATCCCTGGTGTCCTGCATCTTTGTCAACACAGTTATCCCATACAATATGACAGGGGCCTTGCTCATGCTGGATGCCAATGTGTGGCCATTTATTTGGAGTGAAGCTAAATCTTTCTTTACATGTGAAAGGGCCAAGTCTTTGAATTATTTTGTAGTAGAAATTGACCAAATTTCCCTTAGTTATCTTCTTAATTACTAGGAAATGGGACACATTATGGAAATTATTCTTTATTCATCAAACAAGTTATAATTTTTCATTTCCCTTTACTCCAATTCAGAGTGTATCCCACAGTTCATTCTGAGATATGGATGCTGGCACATTGACCCATCTAATATAGTACGTCTTCCAGTTCTTAAGAATCCTTTCACATAAGCTTTAACACAAACAAAACAGATTTCTTCATGAGACGTACTTTAATTTTGGGTTTCCATCCTATCAGATTGTTTTATTGTTTAGGAACTGCCAGTCAGCTGCTTATCTGACGTTTGTGGGTAAAGCACTTTGCCATTTGTGAGAAATTTTCTAAAACCACTGCCGTTCCATTTGTTTATGCCTATTTCCATCCTAACTGCTTTAACAATTTCTTCCAGAGCCGTACTTAAAGGAAGTGAGACCGTGGACAGCACTGGTCTTGTTTCTGGTACTATTGTGCACTCTCCCATAAATCATAGCAGCCTTTGGATAGACTGTAAATACATCTTATTGTAGCAGAAAAGTGTCTCTTTATTCATACTTTACTGAATACAGGAACTTTTGTTAGAATTTTTTTTTTTATGTTTCTCAATACAATTGTGATTTTTCTCCCTTTTAATACAACAAATGGGAAGCACACTTCCCATAAAGGGACCATCCTCACATTGTTAAAATCAACCTCATCTGTCAATAACGCAATGTTACCTCAGGGAAATCTGTATTAATTTACTATATTGCAATTGTCATTGATATTTAAACTGTGATATTTGACAATATTAGAATAAGAGAAGCCAATGTAAAAGCAAGAAACTAGTATCTCCTAGAAAGATTTGAGGGCAGGGTTATGACTCTATTTCGGGAACTGGTATAAACTAGCTGGTTGTGCCCTGTTGGTTAGATACAGGGATCAACATTTTGAGTCTTACTACATAGGGAAATTTCATCAAAATGCTGTCTGAATTTTCCATTTTCTGTTTGTTCTCTATTTAACAATACATCAGTTCAACTCAGGATTACTGAATACCTACTATTTTCAAAATATTTTAAGCTGTGAACTATTACTAGTTTAATGACTTGATCAGAGAAACAATAAAAGTATGTTTTTATTGTAAAGCAGTATTGACACACAGAATATTCACAAGAAGAGTATACTAAAACAATACACCTACTCTACATAACTTTCATATCCTGCTCCATCCCATGTTATGTTACTAAAGTGCTGACTCCTATAGACTATATTGATTTCGAAGTGATAACCAGTACTAATTTTCTGTTACAGAAATATTGTCCTATTAGCTGTGGACGAAGATCTGAGAGCAAGACAAGCTAAATTTTATCCACACTGCTTTACCTCCTTTGTCCATCTTGCCTCTCTCTGATTATTTAAGGCAGAATTCCACTGTGTATGCCAGAAGAGCTCACACTTCTGATCCCCCTGCCTCAGGTTCTGGTGTTAGGGTTACAAGCTTGGGTCATGATGCCTGGATAGCTTTGCCTGTTGGCCTTTAACTGAACCCAGTTTTTAATTTATAGGATGAAGGAAAGCCAAGAGGTGTGGTGAACACATAAAATTCCATCACAAGGATCATGGATTGGAGGCCAGACTGAGCTACATAATGAGACCCTCTTAAAAAAAAAAGTGAAATAAAATGGTAAAACAGGGGTGGATATGATCAAAGTAAATACATTAGTCAAAGAACAAATACATTCATATGTATGCAGACAGACAAAGCTAATGCTGACATTCACCTCACAGATCTTTTAGTGAAGTAATAGAGACAACCTGTGTCTTAAATTATTTATAATCTAATAAAAATAATTGCCACCATGCCAATAACATTTAAATGTCTGTTTTAAAACTAGGCCTAGGCTATGCTTTCCTTCTAAGGAATTAATACTTGCCGGATTAAATAAACAGCAAATCTCTCTCTTTTTTCCTTTATAAACAAGTACACGTGGGTTATTGTAAGGCTTTTGTGAAAACCACTAACCTAACTAGAAAATAATAACTTAGCAGGTCGTCTTAAAACACTGCAGACATTTTAACTACACAGTGTGCTTGTTAACTATTCCATGGTAGTGACCAATACTCTCTGGAATAAGGTAGAGAGCTTTATACTCCAGATTTCAAATCTGTAAACAAACACTTGTCTGCTAGGCTTCTAGGAGATGCTCTCCTGGAACCTTGTGGTTCTATCTGTTTTTCTCCTACTCCTTTTAATGTAGTAGTGGGAGAGAGTGCGATTGAGGTCAGCATAAGGGACTCAGTACCCAGTTTCTGGAATCCATGAACTCACTATCCATCACCTGAACTGCCGACTGAAGAGGCTAGTGACATTGAGTTGGTCAACAATCCTCATAGGGGGTAGAAGTAAGCTTTACTTCTCCAAATTTGCAAGCTAACACAATACCTAGAAAAGCCAAGGGAAGATGAGAGGCAAGCATAAGGTAGAGAGTGAACGAGTATACCAGGCCTTAGGAATCGTCCACCACGTTAATAGAAAATGAGACAGGCTTTGTTTGTTTGTTTGCTTTTTCTATGTCTACCCAGACTATCATACCCAGGCATGCTCCTGGCCCTGTTACAGCAAGTAGATCTCCAGATGTATGGGGGAAATGGTGGTGGCAGATCCATAATCTTTATGATATTTAAGGATATAGAAAGCTGCAATCCAGCCTGGAGAAAAGGGCGATCCTTTAACTCCCTATATCCCAGCTCTAACCTAAAGTGAAACTTAGAGAGGACAAGACTAAGTTTTATTAGACATATTTTTACCGCAATACCACTTCGTAGACATTTACCCATTAAATATATATAACATAGTGTTGATATGCAAGCTGCCTTTGCCAAACATGCTTACTACTTTAATTCCAGGTGCACTCTTGAGAAGAAATTGGTAATAATGCACAGGCCTATTTCTATAAAAAAAATTAAGCCATGTTCAAAGTGAATTCACTCTGGAAATGGAAAGTCTGGTTTTGTTTTGTTTTGTCTATCACGTCTACTGATATTGAGCGAATGTATTTCCTTTTTGGTAGGAGCCTTTGGGTGAAAGGAGGGGTTTGTTTGTTTAAGCACGTACCTAAAGCTGACTGGGATTATATTCTTGCCGTCTGGCACGCATTGGGCAAGGAGAGGCAAAGGTACACAAGTTTGACAGAAATAAACGTAAATGGGTATTTTTATACTTATCACAAGGACACAAAGTGCCGGCAAAGCTGGCAAAGCCCCTATCTCACTCTAACCAGGATGGTGCCTCCTCCTAATACACCCAGAGCACCACACGGGCCTAGGACAACGGGGAGCACTCTCAGCCCTTGGGTGTCCTCAGGAATTTCTCCAACACCCAACTCCAAATCTCAGAATCTAAATACCATCTACACGAAACCCTGCGGTGTGTTCTCACTACCACTGTCTGCAGAGGACTGCATTTTGGAAGAGCAAAGTGCTTTCTTTCTCAGAGACATTCAGCCTTCCTCTAAAGCGATGGTTCTCATTTCTAAGGCTGGAACCCTTGAACATAGCTCCTCATGTTGTGGCAACCCACAGCCATAAAATTATTTTTGTTAGCCTGGCAGTGGTGGCATATGCCTGTAATCCCAGAACTTGGGAAGCAGAGGCAGGCGGATTTCTGAATTCAAGGGCAGCCTGGTCTACAGAGTGAGTTCCAGGACAGGCAGGGCTATACCAGAAAAACCCTGTCTCAACAAACAAACAAACAAACATTTTTTTGCTACTTCATAACTATAATTTTGCTACTGCATGAATTGTACTGTAAATTTCTGATATGCAGAGTATCAGAGATGTGACTCCTGCGGGGATCATGACTCACAGGTTGAGAACCACTGCTCTAAAGTAAAGGTGGTGTCTGCCAGAAACAGAAAGTCAGAGAAAGAGAGAACACTGGCAAGTTTTAGACATAAGGTGATTTTGTTTGCTTATTTTTGTTTGTTTTTGTTTTTCAAGACAGGGTTTTTCTGTATAGCCTTGGCTGTCCTGGAACTCACTCTGTAGACTAGGCTGGACTCAAACTCAGCAATCTGCCTGCCTCTGCCTCCCAAGTGCTGGGCTTAAAGGCCTGCGCCACCACCGCCCCCATTGTTTGCTTATTTTTAACAGATACTCCAAAAATTTTTCATCTGATATAATCTAAAATGTTACACTAATAGCATACATAGTTAGAATTAAATAATGTATTAAAGAAATGCTGCCTCTCCCTTGCTCTGGCCCTCACTCCTTTCTGCCACTCATTCATTGTTGGGTAGAGTTGAGAAATATAGGAGTGATCATAGCCATTGAACTGTCTGTTCTGTTAGACACTTGTCAGATAAAAAAAATTCTCCCTAAAATCCCATTAAAAAATACAAAGACCCTTTGTAACATGTGATTCAGTACAATTGGGCAACCCATGAACCCATTTAAGAAACAAAAGCATAAACCCATCAGAGAAAGAGTTCCAAAATTAATGCAAATGCATAGTAAGCCTTAAAAGTTGCAAAATAGCAGTTTCACATCTGGCTCAATGAAGGCAACGTCACAGCTGAGCTGGGAGCATGGCAACTGTGAAACAGCTGGATAATCATACACAGTAAGCCATCGTTCATGTTGCTATATAGGTCCTTCTTAACCTAATTTCACTCAAAGGCTCTCCAGTAAGCTCACCAAAGTTGTAACCAATGAGTTGGTGTAAGAAATTAAACTTACATAGTTTGGTGCTTTAAATGTGACATGGTCCTGATTTGAAATTGGAAGGGAAGAGTCAGTAGGGAGCAGAGGAGAAAATAAAACTCTTTGAACCTTCTTAAGTAGGCTGAACCCAGACACAATGTCCCACAATGAGGGGGTTAAACCTCAAGGTGGATGTCTCCCTCTGCTCTCTGCCACCCTAGGGAAGTGCCTGCCTTCATACTGAGGTCTCTCCAAATGATAGCACTCATCAGTCCAGGTTCTTGACATAATAGAAGCTTCCTTGGCTAAGCAGGCAGCTTGCCCATCAACTTCAGATCCTCATATCTCCTGAATTATAATCAGAGGCTGGTGTTCACACCCTGAAACTGATCCATCACTCTAATCTTCTGCCTTAAAAAGAAGTTAAGGGAAAAAGGGGAAGGCACCATATGACTCAAACCATGTGGATTTCAGCACGGCCATCCCATTTCCAGTCATAGGTAATGACTTTTGCTCTGGGGCTATTTGTCAATACAACTCAAAAGTCCTTTTAAAAATACAACCAACAAATGTCAGCAATCAAGAAAGCCAAAGTATTTTCATGGCAAAACAAATACAGAACTCTTATACAAAACAAAGTAAAACTCTCAAAAAATATAAGGGATTGACTAGGCGTCACTGAACTTGAAGAAACACTAGATCCTAGTTACTGTCTTTTTAGTTCATAAAATAGCACATACGGAACAACATCACATTACCAATGTATTAAATGTTATACTCTCCTTTAGGTGCAGGGACACAGATATTATCTGCCACTAGGTCTATTATGACAGAACAAAATTAACAACAACAACAAAACTATAGCTGTGTAAAACTGTATTATATGCACTCTTAGCAGCAAAATAAGGCTTGGGATGTCTAATGTTAAGAAAATGTAATTATAGCGTGAATAATTTCTATTAATTACTCCTTACACTCCTGTGTTTACATGGGAATAAAAAAATAACTGAAACAGACACTCTTGGAGCAGTTGAGGAAATAATACGCAAAGTGTTTTGGGACTTTCCTGACTCAGTACACACTTTATGAGGATCTCCACTCCTATCGCTTTGCAGGTCTGTCTCTGTAGCCCAGGCTATCCTGAAACTCACTATGTGACTCAGGGTGGCACTGAACTTGAGGCTCTCCTCTTGCTTCAGCCTTCCTAGTGATACTTGTCCCCTTGTAAAAATCAATTATTTTGTTGTTCCCTTAACTAACACACCTTCATCCCACTTACAATAAATTCTATATCATTACTATCCAAGTTAGCGGCCAGTGCGGTGGCTCAGAGGGTAGGAAGAACATGCCGCAGAGTCACTGATGACCACAGTTTGATGTCCAGAACCCACATAAGACGTCTGATGAGATGGCATGCGTGCCCCCGCTCCTAGAGGTAGAGGTTGGGGGGTGGAAGAGGAAATCAAAGCGTCGGTGTGATAGTGATGATAGAGATGGCCTGAAGTATTGGAGCACATCAGAGACAAGAGAGACCCTCGCTCTACAAGGTGGAAGGGGAGAACTGACTCCTGAGAGTTGCCTCTGACTGCCACATGCAAACATGCAAAGAGCAGTATACATGTCACACACGGGCGCGCGCGCACACACACACACACACACACACACACACACACACACATTCATACACACACACCACGCACACTCACACACACAAACACTAAAATAATAAAAAAAAATCACAATTTTCATCCAATAATCTCAGTCCAAGAAAATAAGCCCATAGTATAAACCCCTAATGCAGCTGATGTACCTAGTACTTTTTGCTCAATACCTTTAAGGTAAAAATCCCCAAAGAGAAAATGACTCAAAATCAAAGGGATGTATGGAGAAATGAATAATCGTCACAACCTTAAGCATCTTGGAAATGTGTGCTTCGCTATGAACTAAATTAATTTCATTAATTTCATTAATTTAGTTCATAGGCCCCAGTGAAGGCTGGGCCCCAGTGAAGAAGTACATAAGCACTTACTACAACAGGACATCTACAACCCAGTGAGACCTTAGAGTTGCTGTATGATCCCTGCAGTTAGCAAACAATCACCTCCGACATTTACTGCAACATCGAGTGTATGACACAACGGAGTGTCCCAACCTCTGTTACCACCTTTAGTGCCTAATGTCAATCAAGCCTTCCAACAGTCCCAAGAGGAGCTTTTCGTGTTCTGTAGAACAACCTGTCAAGATCATAGTGCTGGTTAAGTGCCTGTATTTGCACACGAGGGAAAATGATAGTTTCTAGTCACTCTCCCTGAGAACCTACTAAGGACTGAATGTTAGCTGTAGCAGAATTTAGAGCTGCTACTATGAGTTAGCTTTGGCTTAGCACCAAGAGTTCATGTAGAAAGTGTGGTCCTGGTGTGTCAACGACAAAGATGATGGAACCATGAAGAGGTGGGTCTGGTGGTAAAAATGATGTCATGGGGGCCATGGAGGGTGGGTGAGTCTCTCAGAAGCTATTGCGGGAGTTCTCATGAAACACTGCTTAGCTCTCCTGTGAGAATTTTAAAAGAGCAAGGCTGACCCCTCCCTAGTCTCTCGCTTCCTATCTCACCATGTGATCTCTCCCTTCGACTTTTCCTGCTCACACACCCACCTACCATGATACTACCCACAGTGAGGTGTAGCACATGAGGCCATCACCAGATAAGAGGTGATATTAAGCCATTTGCCTGAACCTCCAACACTGTGTGATAAACAAACTCCTCTCCTCTCTCTGTTACCCAGCCTCAGCTATTTGATTACAGCAATGGAAAACGCATTAGCACATAGGTACAAGAGTGAAGGCTTCAGCTTTCCCAGGGTCCCCAGCAGTTATCATTATATTTATTCATTGGCTTTGTCATAATTTAACTTATATTAATGAGGGAATTAAACATCTAATGGATACTGTGGCATTTTGGTATCCATATATGTTGTATATAAACATAGGTATCCCCTCAAAAGTATGTTTGCTTTTATGGAGAAAAACATTAAAATGCCACCACTCTATGTTTTTAGAATCTACAGTGCATTGCTGTATTCCAGTCACCCTACTTGGCACCAGCAGTATCCCAGAGCATCTCAATGCTCACTGTCACTTGTTCATCACCCTTCCTACTCATCTCTTCACTGTAATACCGGGTGTCCCTTTGAACTCGACAACTATCGGTAACTGACTGTAACACCCCTCTGACCAGAATTCTTATTTTTTTCCTTTTTAAGATGGGGCTTAACTACATCGCCCTAGCTGGCTTAGAACTCACAATGTAGAACAGACTATCCTCAAAGTCACAAAGATTTGCTGCCTCTACTCAGAAGTATGTTAAAATTAAAGGTGCGCATCACCACCCCCAGCCATGACCAGAATTCTAGGTACCTTAACTCTGTGAATGGAGAAAAATGTGCTTCTCAATTTCCTCAGAAAATAGTATTAATTTGTGTAATTTGGCTATTTCTACATGAGTTAAGCCAGCCCATTGGTTATTTGGGGGAAATATAACCACTTACTTCTAGAATACTTTAAATGAAAAATATCCCATCATTTTCTCCTTCTTTAAATTAATAAGAGAAACTAGGCTTTTATTCTTTCCATTCAATACACACATTTACTTCTAAGTCCATTTTATGCTACTAAATCATAATCTTTGAGTCCAGGAAATTTAGCAAAAGAAGAGACAAAGTTCTCATAGTTTGGAGGCTAGAACACCACACAAAAGCATTGGGAGAGAGCTAACTCCAGCTCAGTATGCTGGAAGATAACACAAGCTCAGAATACGGAGAGCATCTTGGGAGATCTTAGTTGTCTTGGGGAATTACTAACCCCTTCATGGGGTCCCACCCTCATGAACTCACCTAACACAACTTGTCTCAGAGAAGGCTCCACCTACAAACACCATTTAGGTATTTTGCACCTGAATTTAGGTATTAAGGTTCTAACACAAAAGCATTTAGGAGATTTCACCAAACCATAGCAGTCTGCAACTCTTTATGGAGGGGTCCAGTTGTCACCACAGTCAGGGCAGAATGGAGGCATATGTGACTACAGTAGAAGAGCAGCCTCTAAGTAAACTAAGAGGCAAGTTGTAGTTCACCAGACAACATTGTTCTCCTGTCTTCTGTCACCCAGCTCTTTCCACCTACCTGCAACAACACTGTCTGCCTGCAGAATGCTCTGGTATACCTTTTCACAATTATACTGTTCTTAGAACAGTGGCCTGCTGGTTTTAAGGACCTTCAGAAGCTGTAGACTTGTGGAGGCTTATAAAAACAGCCCAAATTCTCTTCTACGAAAGAATCTTAACCACTGACAATTACTTAATAAGCACACACCTTTAACAGTACAGAGAACTGAGCACCGCTTGTCACTGGCTGAGGGGACCTCCTGACAGTGTCAACTACATATTTGTGTAATATTCAGTTATATGTCTACAGAATTTGGAGAATTCTGTTCTGCATTTATACAAAACTATACCTAAAGGGTCTTTGTATTAAAATCAAAAGTAAAAAAGCACTAGCAAAACAACTGGAGAAAAGCAACTGGTAATCTGATTATTAGTTCAAAATTATTGTTTCAGACCTCTCTTATTTGATATGTTTATAACCTGAACTCAGATCTGGTACTGCCTTTGGTCTGGGAAGAAATTAATCTTTCGTGCATTGTTCATTGCTATAAAATATCCTTCAAGCCCTCCAGCATAATGTGTTATCTGAAACTCCTACTACTTGACATTTACAACTGTGGTTTGAATTAGAAGTGTTAGACACCTCTAGATACCTACCTACATACATACACACACACACACACACACACACACACACACACACACACACACACACCATAAAGCAGCAGTGATCCATTAAGCTATGCCACTGTCTAAAACCCTCTGCCTGGATTAGCTGCCTCAAATTGCTCAAAGACAAGATGGAAATGTGAGACAAGAGTACCTGGTCCTTCCAGACAGATTGTGAATAGGACTGAGGATGGTGAAGACTCCTATCCGCATTGTGCAATCCTAAACGGAGAAGGCAGGGTCCACAGGACAGAAAAGAGCCTACAGGTATAACAGGGGAACTGCTTTTGCTGTTGTTTGAACCAGGTATAGTGGCACAGGCCTTTAATCCCAATACTCTTGAGGGAGATGCAGGCAGATGTGAGTTCAAGGCCAGCCCAGTTTACAAAATGAGTTCCAGGAAATCTAGAATTACATAGTGAGATCCTTTCATACGTAGATACAAAGAGATAGGTAGATAGGTAGATAGGTAGATAGGTAGGTAGATAGATAGATAGGTAGATAGATAGATAGATAGATAGATAGCAGACAATATAAAAAGACTTTATTTATATATATACACACATACATATATACACATATATATACATATACATATGCGTGTATATGTACATATATGTATATGTATATTTTTGTATATATATGTATGTATGCATATATATATAGTTTGTGTCTGTGTGTACATGCATGCCACTTGTTTGCCAGCAGAAGCCAGAAGAGGGTATTGGGGTTACAGGTGGTTGTGGACAGCTAAATATGTATGCTGTGAACCAAATTCAGTCCTCTAGAAGATCAGCAAGTGTTGTTAACAGCTCAGCCATTTCTCTAGCCTGAGGGAAAGTGGGTTTATAAAGAACGGGATAAGAAAAATAAGCAGAATGTTAAAGGGGTCCCAAAGGCAATCCATAGAATTCATCGGAGCCAGCCTAATCTATAGAACACATAATAACCTTAGGTAGAGCAAGGCTGGCACTCCAGAACCCCAGAGGGGGCAACCTGGCATGCCCCTCCTTGCTTTCCAACTACTCATCCCACCACCATCTTTTTCTTCCTTTCTTCCTTCCTTCCTTCGTTCCTTCCTTCCTTTCTTTTTTTTTTTTTTTTTGAAATAGGTCAGCTTGACAAAGGGCACATGACTAAGCTGAAACCCATTTCCCTAAGTTCAGCCAGAGGAAGTGTCATGAGAAGACGAAAGCCATGAGCCAGCACAAACACGACAGATGAAAGTGTGGGAGAGAAGAAACATGAGAAGGACAAAGAAGAAAGGGTGTACCACTGTTATTCTGTTACGGATGACACATATAAGGAAGTCGGGAGGAATTTGCTTATTAATACTCTACCCTGCCTGAGGTACCCTACCAGACACATCCATCTTGGTTAGCTCCAAATTAGAAGAGCAAACATGAACGAAGCTCTTGGCACTGACTGCAAGGTGGACCTGAATTGTGATCTGGGTCCAAGGCTCACCGACATAGATGGATCTTTACTGTACCCTGTTGCCCCAAGAGCAGGTAAAATCAGATCAGAAGTCACCTTCTCTGGGTTTATAGAACAGGGGGGAAAAAAAATTAATGATTTCATGAGTGTCATACACTTAGGAAAGTATCCAGGGAAGGAAGGAGTGGCCCAAGCTGGGAAGGAGAAACCCTACCCATTTGACCTTAGTAATGGCATAGCTGTTTGTTTGGAGAAAGGATTTGCTCTTGAAGATAGCTGTGCTACAAGAGCCTGAGTCTCACCCTTTTCTTTTCTCCACCCTCTCTCTCCCCCATCCCTCTACCGCCCCCACCCCCACTCCCACTTCCTAGTTAAGGAAGTCACTCCAACTCTTTTCTTAAATAGTCCCTACCTCAGGTCCCTGCCCCTAGGCCCTCTCCTTGTTGGCTGTCCATAAGACAGTCCAGAAGATGGTGCTCACTCTGTATGAGGTACACAGGCAGGATGACAACAGCTCAGAGAGAAAAAGGGCTGTAACCTCTTCCCTGGAGGATCTCAAAGTCCACCCCAGGAGGCAAAACCATAAAACAATAACAATACAATGTACCAAATACCATAATGGAAACTGTCCATGCTTGGTGCTATGGCTGATGTTTCAAAGAAGTATCGGGAGTGGACAGGGATGAGAAGTGGGGCAGGGATTCAGGGAAAGAAGGTCTCTGCAACATCAAGGCAAAATGAAAGGACATATATTATGTTGGGGACATGGCAAGTATCTGGTTGAAAGGAGAGAATAGGGCCAGTTCAGGAGATAACAATAAAAAGACAGGCTGGGTTGTTTAACAAGGAGCACAGAATAAAACACAAAGGAGTGTATCAGACTTCATGTCATAGGTAAAGGGAGTCATTAACGTTTTCAGGAAGGAGATAGCAAACAGATTTTATTATAGAAAACGATGAAAAGATTGTAGAAGGAAAATGGTAATTCTAAGAATTTAACTAGAAGGTAGACGCCCTCCAATTCTTCCTAAAGCAGTCAGTGTGATCTTGTGCTTTAATTATATGGATATCATTTGCAAGTCATTATACCTGTCTGAATGTCTCAAATCCACACCTAAAATATTCAATTATTTAAATTTTCTAATTTACAAGCTCATCCTGCAAACTTTCATTCTCCTTAAGGGAAGAATTGATAACTTCCCTGGCCTCTAAGCAGTATTTGTTTTTACATAACTCAAAAGCACTTGCTAAATAGCATGTGTAGTCATCACCCTGCAGGCCCTTTGGTCTAGATGGTGTTTCCTAAATGTATTTCACTAGCCATCCTCCAGCCTGGTGAGGAGAGAGAAGGTCAGCCGGGTGAATGTTTGCACAAGCGCATTTAAAACGAGAGGCTCTGCTTTCCTTTTGGCTGCAGGTCGTGGGGCTATGACTTCCTATCTTAGACTAATCAGGACTTGGGTGCCACGCTGACACCAGCGGGGATATTTCTTACATTCACTCGTAATTCAATGTGGAATGTCCCTGACACTGCAGCAGGTTGCGGAGGAGGAGGTTCCTAGACTCTACAGGCATTCTTTCTAAAGTCGTCGGTAGGGAGGCTGTGAATGAAGGGCTTCCACTTGAAGGTCCCGATTAGTTATGGCGTATGATTTGTGTGGATTACAGGCCACTAAATGTTTTTAGAATTTCTATACAATCCAATAAAGAAAAAAAAACTAGCAGGAGTTTTGTAACCTTGGAACTGGCCTAAATTTGCCATTATTGCATTTGTTGGACAGAAATGTAAGTGGAATGGTACCTGGTGTCATTCTCAAGAGTTGGCTCTCAGCTTGGTTAAGGGCACTCTAATCAGCTGCTGAAATCTAAACTGATTATTTCTGAAGTGTCAACAGATGTACAAGCGCCCCCCACTTCCACCCCACTCCCACCCCTCGACAAAACAGAAACATGTATATATTTTGCATCAACAAGCTGAAGGAATACAACTTAGAAGTAGAGAGGAAAAAAAAAAACTCAGTCTCATCAAATTCAGTGGGAAAATATTACACATGTTATTATTATAACACTTCAAACAAAAAGATAGGAAAAGAAAAAAAAAGAAAAACGGGTACAGAAAGCGGGGGAGGAAAGGGAAAAGAGTTTCATTTTTTTATCATTACAAAAGACTACACAGGTGACATACATTTACATTTTAATTTACTTTTTTCTTACCAAAGACATATGACAACCCCAATATTGAACTTTAAAGACAGAGTTCAGTCATGTTCTACCATCTCCTGCTGCAAAGCCAGGGCCACTGTCTGATGCATGCATGCAGCAACCTCCAGCTACTGCCCCAATCCGTTTCACTCCCATTCCCCACATATAACACTCCTTGATAAAGTTCCTCAAACCGGCCCTACCGATGATCTAGATTTGAGTCATAGGCTCCTCCCTAGAGGATTCTGATTCAGAATACCTGGGGTTCGGTCTGGAGACCTTTGCTTTAAAAGCCATCCTGGGTGATTCTCCTGATCCAGCCAGACTGGCAAACAGGACCTTTGTGACATAATTACTGCTAAACAGTTTGCCTGTGAGAATAATTATTTCCCCAAATTCCATAATTTCTTTGTGACGAGAGGCCTCCAGGATACCTTCTGACCTTAGCATGTCTGCAGAGGTATAACTGAAAGAGCTAATGGGCCTCTTACATGAGGAGCTAATCATTTCCCAGCCAGTGAATCCCCAAAGAAGATAATTCTCCAAACTAAAGGAAAAAAATCTACCTAACAAAATTTAGCCTGGCTAATCAAAAAAATATTCCAGCCCTGTGTGGTGCTGGATTTTGCCACAGGTGAGCTGGAAGACGGTATCTCTGCAGTTAGGGCCAGCTCCTCCTGAAATGTTCACACAGACAGAGCCAGCTAATTTCCCTGGTAAATGCATGTGAGTCACCATCCTAACAATGATTTAGACTGCTAAGGTGAACATATTGAAATCTATGCTTCCCAGCACAGTTCTATATCGAATTACAACAGTAAATCCAATAAGGGATCAGTAAAACTGCCACTCAGGCAAGAGAGAAAGACAGAGTTGTGAGCCAATTCAGACACTGCTAATATCCTCAGAAGGATAAAGGCCAGGGACCAGAAGCACTTTTAGAAATTTGGTATTATCGTTTTTCACCTGGAAATCTTTCATAAGAAATGTCAGCTGGAAAACTGTGGCCAATTTTCACATCCTATGCTGAATGAAACCTTCCAAGATGATTTCATGAGCTTTATAACATGTCTCTATATTTCTCTCCCTTCGTTTGAGGTGTGTGTATGCGTGTGTGTGCAGGTGTCTCTCTCTCTCTCTCTCTCTCTCTCCCTCCCCCTCTCCCCCTCTCCCCCCCCTCTGTGTGTGTGTGTATGTGTGTGTGTATGTGTGTGTGTATGTGTGTGTGTGTGTAAGTTGTCCTTTGAAACAGGGGAGAGACAGGATTTCTTTGTAGCCCTGACTGTCCTGGAACTCACTCTGTAGACTGGTCTGGCCCCAAACCCAGAGATCTGCCTGCCTCTGCCTCCAGAGTGCTGGATTAAAGGCGTGCACCACCACTATCCTATTTCTCTGTTCCTTTTTGTATTACTTTTATGTCACAAAGTGTTTCGTTTTAGAAAAATAGAATTACTATCCAAACTCCCATGTACACATAGCTTTGTGCTACATTCGTTATAAATGGAAACCAAAGGATATTTGTCTCCAAAATATGTATTGGTTTCGAGTAAAATATCACTTTAAATATAAACGAATTTGAATTGCCAAGTCAATGATTTAAAAGCTTTAAGTTTAAAATGCCTACAGGTAACATAAATAAGATATAAATTAGAGAAACCACATTTAGGATTTATATTACTTCTGCTATTTAGCATACCAGCACGATTTATTTGCAAGTATATGGACAAAGGTGGCCAGAGACAAAATATCAACATGAAGCATGTCTAATGTATTATTATTCCTCGGAAGCAATTAATATAGATTTTAAATCATAAAGGTTAAAACAAAAACCTGTAAAAAAAAATCTACAGAAAACCTGGTCCACAAGCATTAACACAACAAACAACCAGACAGACAAACAAACAATTTAACGATTCTCTTGATAATTAGAGGAGAATGCATAGTGAAAAGGAATAGTTGCATTCTGGGAGGCTGAGGAGGGCTGACCATAAGGAATGGCTTTCTAGGAATCACAGCTGATCAACCTGACAATCTTCCCTCAGCCAGCACTGAGATTGAGAAGGCAAACTACAGAGCCCACCTGTCAAGGACATTCTTGTTTTGTTTAGGAACTTGTTCTAAATGACCTTTGGGGTCGTGTCCAAGTGTTTGACTCAAGGGTTATTTTCAGCAGATCTCTCTCTCTCTCTCTCTCTCTCTCTCTCTCTCTCTCTCTCTCTCTCTCTCTCATACACACACACACACACACACACACACACATACACACACACACACACACAGTTATATTCTAGAAGTGAACTTGGACAATCTGATATTTTTAAAACGTGATTTTACAGGCACAGAACAAAAGGGGGTTGTCAATCATTCCCTCAGACTGCCATTGTGAGAGAAGGGCAGGACACACAGGATTTTCCTACCTCAGATTCTCTCCATGTTAAAGAGCAAACTGTGCCTGTACGCATATTTCTCAACAGTTTGACAACCATTTTTTTCCCTTGGGACAGTGTCAGAGGCAGCCAAATGCTACAACACACTTCCATGCATACTTGGACATGTAAAAGACACATCACACAGTGAACTGGCTCTGCTCTCCACCAGACTCAAGGTTCCCACATGAGGAAGACATAAAAGACAAATTGCTGGAATTCAGCTTTCCTGTGTGCTAGGCTTAGCTGGTGGGTTTCTAGACAACTCAACAGACGTCGATGAAGTGATGCAGACTCCAGCAACCTTGAGACAGTTTCAAAAGAAATCAAGCCCACAGCCCATATCCCCTACACAGAGGGTTACCCCTCCCAAAAATGTTTTCTCTTTTGCTATTTCTTAATAGTGTTTTAAAATATAATGTCTCCTAAATGATTAGGCAGAAGTGTTTGTCTGGGGCAAAAATTACACAAAGACTTTTGCCAACAAACGTGAAATGATATTTAGGTATATAATTCCAAAAACATTAACTATACACACATACCATCTTCTCCCTTTAGATACCCCAAACTGAAAAGACACACTGTTGTCAAAGTGAAAAAACAAAACAAAACATAAACAAACAGACAAAAAAACAATCCCAGAACCTTGCACAATGTTAGGGGTGATGTACACTAATATTTTCAAAAGACAATTTGTCTATGCTTTATCTACCAAAATGGTCATTGCAGGACTTCCAGGCCCCGCAAATCATCCTGAAAGAACTGAGTTATGTTGTCCTATGTTCCATGGGACTGACACTGGGCGGACACAGACATTCCCTCTGTAAGCTAGAAACAACCTGGATGTTCATCAGCAAAGATCAGATAACTAACAAACCAACCAGTAAAGGTCTGTACACCTCCAATATATAGCAGATATGTGAGGGCAAGAATGAAGGGCAAATATGAAAAAAATATAAAAATAAATAAAAAATATCAAGCCATGGATCAATACACACCACCTCACACTGTTAGCATTGTCACTGGGAAAGGGGAAATACGTGTAGACGGTGCATGTGACAGTACAGGCTAAAAGATGGATACTTAAGCACTGGTGCTACAAAAACAAACAAACAAACAAACAAAAAAAAACCAAAAACACACGGACAGGCTTCGATGCTTGCTTTACATCTTTCTTCAGTGTTTTAACTGAATATTAGGTTCTTACAACATTTTGATTTATAATATCTACTTTAATGGATTGCTTTTGAGCCTCAGACTCTGTAGAATCTCACAACATCCTGTGGGATGAAGCTCGCCATGCACCTTATCATGGCCGGCACTATTACACGTTGACTCCGACACTAGCTACAGAGCAGAAGGCTGCAGAGCAGCTGCCTTTCCATCCATTCTCTTTCCCCACATATCTGTTGTTTCTCGGTGAGATACAGGCTCTTTTGACAGTAGGGCCAGTTCTGTATTATGCCCAACTTCCTCCACTGACGTCCAACTTCGTGCTTAAAAAGTACTGGCTGTAATATAAGTAAACCTTACGTTTGTTTGTCGTGAGGTCATAGCTTTAAGGTTAGAATTTTAATTTAAAAAGCATGCATCTTCAACTTCCCCAGCCACGCAGATGTGGCAATAAATTACTTCCAGATTAGAGAAACAACGATTTAATTAAAGCATATAAATACTATTCCCAATACTAAACAACAAACAATGTTGCAGCAAAAGAGACAGGACCATCTCAAGGAACTTTTCTAAGAACTCGGGGAAAAAACGCAAATTTTAAGCAAATGTGCCATATGGGGACATTTGATCAAAAGAGAGCAGTGAGATCGCCTGGGATGAGGGCTGAGTTGGTAAGATGCCCACTCCATAAGCGTGGGACTGACTTCAGATTTCCAGCATCCACAGACACAGTAGATGTAGAGCCCTGTACCTGTAATCCTAGTGCTGAGAGGGACCCAGGGATCCCTGCAGCTTGCAGGATAGCCAGCCTGACGCTATCAGTGAGCTCCAGGTTCGGTAAGAGACTGCCTCAAATAGTAAAAAGAAGGGTACTTGATGTCATACTCTGACATGCACAAGTACATGAAGGTATGTGCACATACATGAACACATGCAAACAGCACATAAAAAATAAGAATAAAGACAAATATACATCTATAATTTGTGCTTATTTCTCCTGTCAACTATGATTTCACACACACACACATATACACACACATGTACACACATGTGTGCACATGTACACACATATACACACAAACATGAAACACACACACACACCAAGCAAAACCAAAACATTAGGTTGAGCTTCTGGCACACATTTATAACAGTGAATAGGAACCACACATCAGAGTGGCCTGATTATTGATTTCTTAATGGATTACTGCTGCACAAATTTACACTCACCCAAAAAACATCAATCTTTGGGTAATAATTATAAACCTATCCTAGTACATACAGCATTTTGACTGAATTGTAACTTACTGCTCTCTGCCGGGAAATGACCAATTTTCTGTTTCTCTGGTTCCAACCACAATACGGAATGGTGAACGTCTCCTTACATCAAAAACTATTATAGGATCCTGTGTGTAAGAGCCTCTGCACCTATAGTCTGTAAATCGCTCTTAGGTGAACAACCAAGTCCTTGTGGACTTTTCTTTTAATTCATTAGCTATGAAAACTGTAAATAAGCAGGTAGAAGACAGTTATGCTTATTAAGGGCCTTTCATTACTGGCAGGTTGTGGCGACAGGGTCAATGGGACACTAACAAGAGCTATGCTTCACATAGCGTCAAGCCTCTCTCAAGATCTGCATCAGAGGCTTTGTAAACGACCAAGATACAAAGGTAGGTCTCTTTTAAACCCTAAACTGTTCTTGCTAAATATCACTTTTATTAGATACCCAGTGGGACACCATCACTATTTAGATACTACTTTCCAAAAGAAAATCGTCATCATGCTGGTCCCACCCAGCAGCATTCCTTAATCACTGGATAACAACGTGTAAAAATGCCAATCAACTAATGTCTCATATTTGCCAGCTGTGGGGTTTCAATAATATCACCTCTTTCCAGACAGTTAATCCCATTCTGAACACCTTATTTGAGCCATGATGGACAACGGTCATATAATGAAAATAGGTAATCCAACTCAAACACAGTAGTTTAGACTCTATAATATGCATGTTTTCATGACCTAATCAAAATTTTTGAGTTATATACATCCAATTTTCTAAAGTGCAATGGGGTATTTCTTATAGAATTAACTAACTTCTTTAAAAAAGTGTATTTCCAAACAGTCTAGGAACTAAAGAAATGAGATTTGATTGTTGTTATAAAGCATTTACTTTTCTAAGTACTATAAGACCATTAAATTACAATGATAATCAACCATAATAATTAAAATACTATTAAGTATAATACAAAATCAAATAGGAAAGCTAAATAAAGTTACCATTGTAAAATTAACAAAATAGATTTGTGGAAAAAAAAAACAGATTTGTGAGGGTGAAATTTTAAAGAGAGTAAACTTGGCTTTTTGTTTGCTTTTTAACACATAAGCATATTCTAAATAGTATAGCTATCAATTCAGAAAAAGAAATGGATTAGCTGTGGTCCAGAGTATCCAAGTACCCACTCGATGTTATGAATGAAGCAAACAGACAGGTAAATGGGGTGGTGGACAGCAAGGGCCTGTTAAAGCCACAAGACAAGGCATTTTACCACCGTGTCTCTCCCATGTGATCTTGGTCCTGTATTCGGATCAATACAGTGTGGGCTTTGGAGTGGACATCATAGTATAAAATACCACGCTTGCTTCACAGAGAATCCTTTTCACTGAAGGAACAAGAGAGCGAGCCAACTAATCCACGAGTCCATGTTTATTATCTACTATATTGAGACTACCACAGTGAACAAGACTAATAATGGTCTTCAAGTAAGTATTGGGAGAAAAAAAGACATAAGTTCAATTATTTCAAACAGTGCGAAGTGAACTAAATTGGGAAATATTAAGAGATGTCTAGGAAGGGCTTCTATAACTATTGAGCTGCAGTCAAGAGGCAACCAAAGGAATGAGTTAAGAAAGAAAGACGTCTTCAGGGAAGATATAGGAAGAATGTTGAGGGGGGAATTAATTTGTCTCATCAAGAAAAAGAAAGCAGGAAAGAATGAATAGAAAGGGAACCTTACAGACCGAAAACTGACTTGCATTCATTCTGCTTCCATGCAAAGTTCTTAAACCAATCATAGCAGTGGAGCTGCGGCCTGATTCTGGCTTAGGCAGTCCAGCTCTATGGACTGTAGAGATGACCGGCAATGAGGAAGGCAGATGAAGTCAGAAGGCGGTCTCAACATTTGAGGCTTAAACGACTGTGAACTTCAGTTATAGGACAGGGTATGGTAAAAGCAGCTTCCATTCAGGCACTACTTGAGAATCACTGGGTGACAAAGGACTGAAAAGTTTGGAGAAAACAATGGTCCTAGAGATCGTTGTTGTCAAGTCTATCTGAAGCCTCTAAAGAAATAATGACAGAAGAGGATCTGCTGATGGAGACAGACTGCCTATCTGAAGATGAAGGGAAATAGTAGAGTCTCTATTCCACTGACTATAAGACATCTGCAGAAGGCAGCGATTCCCCTATTCCCTTCCCTTAGAGAAGATGACACATCTCACGCTATTACCAAAAGCTTCTCCTGGCTGATGCTAACTCGGTGGGTCATCTCCTTTACCTCAACAGACAACAATGCGGAAAATGCAAACACAGTAGAAAAGGAAACTCGGAGACCAATATTCACGGCTAAGCTGGGGCCTCACAGACAGCAAAGAAGTGGGCCCACCACATTCAAAACATGAGGGCTTTGAAAACAGTAAGTGCTTGGCAATAAGATGATAAGTACAATTAATAGCAACCGTCTCCAGAGTTGTGACCATTCAGACACATGATCATCGTGAAAACACATTAAAATTTCAAATAGCCATAAGTTTAACAATGAAAAGAAAGCAGGTAGAGCAGGCAAAGCCCATCCACCCTTAAGGGCCTGCGGTTGCTTGATTTTGTCCTTAAAACTGAACTATATTTTAATTGAATTTGCTGTTGGACAACTTTATACAGTACATAATATATTTTGATTATTCTCCTCCACCCTCTCTCTTATCTCCTTTCTGCCTCCACTAACACTCACCTCCCATTCAGACTTATTTTTCCCAGGGTACCGATTTTTGGGTTGGTTTTGTGAACCATCTAGTTTAACCAGGGCTATCTACGTAACCATTGGACTGGAAATGTCCACTGGAGCAAGGTAAGGTCAACAGGGGCCACCCAATTTTTAAAATGCAATTTAAAACAAGCTTTGACCACACATTAAAAATATTTTAGCCAGCCAGTGGTGGCACATGCCTTTAATCCCAGCACTTGGGAGGCAGAGGCAGGTGGATTTCTGAGTTCGAGGCCAGCCTGGTCTACAGAGTGAGTTCCAGGACAGCCAGGGCTACGCAGAGAAACCCTGTCTCAAAAAAAAAAAAAAAAAAAAAAAAAAAAAAAAAAAAAAAATATATATATATATAAATATATATATATATATATATATAATACTGGCTTAAACACTCACAAAATAAAGAAAAAAAACAGACAGAGAACTACACATTGATTAGTGCAAAAGGTTCTTTTCAACCTGCAAATACATAGGACCTATTATCATTAAATTGCTACTACAGATTGACAAACTCAAGCCTGTACCTTCAGTTCGGATTAAACCTGCTGCTCCTGCTGCTTTCCTATGTAATGTTCAGTTAAATATGAAAGACTTCATTCACAGATCTTTGTGCCAACCAAATTACATTTTATAAGCTTGCAAATAGCATACAGAAAAAAAGAAGAAAAAAAAAGCTTTCGGAAGAAAAGATTTTTTTGTTGAGAAATGGCCTGGGGCAGGGAGATGGCTGGGTACAGATGCTCACTATCAAGCCCGGAGGACCCAAGCTCATCCTGAGACCCACAGGATGGCAGGGAAGAGATTGCAGGAAAGAAGGGAAACCTATACCTGAAAGTGGTCCAATGACCACCTCATGTGCTTCTGCATGTACACACACACACACACACACACACACACACACACACACACTACATAAACACAATGAAAAGATGCCCTGCTAAGATACAATGACAGTTTGATGTTCTCTAAACTGATGAGCCTACTGCCTTACACCTTTCAGCTCTAGGGCTCTTGACAGACTAGCTCACCGACAAACCACTTGGACATTGTTTAGACACAAACAATATTTCGAGAAAAAGATGAAACGGAGGGGGAAACCTTCTGGGAAGGCTGTGTCTCTCACCCCAGGTACTACTATAGTAACGACATCATGGACAGATGTGACAATTACCACAAATGCTGAAGGAGAAATGAGGTCTGGCCTCCCGCCCCAGTATAAACAGAGTAGTCGGACAGTTCCAAAAAGAACCGTATGTGTCATAAGTTTCTCAAGGCTATTTCAGTTCTAAATTCAGGACAAAACTAAATAAAACCAATAGTGTTACAGGCCATTTGCAAGTGTCTACTGAAGGGCCAGTTCGTGTTTGAAAGCACTTGGATCCTAGAGACTTGATACATCATTAGAAAGAAGACTAATAAAAGTGACTTTACAACTCCAACTTTAAGCATCTCTGCCTCTTAACTCATGCTCCTTACCCAGTGTATAACAAAACTGTCTGGGGGCAAGTTTGCGTCCCCTTTAGCTAGGGTCTGAGCATCTGCATCTCATCCACCAAACACTCCTGTAGTCATCTCTAAACAGTAGTGATGCTGCCAGGAAGGAGTATTTCTTTGAAGCCACAGAAACTCCCAAGCACCCTGAGCTTTTACTCCAGTTACTTATTCTGCTCGGGTGTGGGGGGTGGGGGTGGGGGTGGTGGTAACCTGCGCCACAGTCACCAAGCAGTGAGAGAAAAGATGAGAGATCATAAACTCTTCCCAGCTCTCAGAGACC
Organism: Montemys delectorum; assembly: GCA_019843815.1. Classification (NCBI taxonomy): domain Eukaryota; kingdom Metazoa; phylum Chordata; class Mammalia; order Rodentia; family Muridae; genus Montemys; species Montemys delectorum. The sequence continues at coordinate 27,603 of JADRCD010232228.1, forward strand.
ACTCTGCTAAACAAAAGGGTAGGAAATAGGTATCGATCATGTGCCCACCTAGGAAACTGACCAAAGGCTAGTTAATGTCTATACGTGAAAACACTTTATATATATGTGTGTTTACATATATATATATATATATATATATATATATATATATATATATATATATATATATATATTCTGCTATGAAATCTGGGGGAAAGACATTCTGTCTTATCCTTGATTCTTCAGAGGATAAGAGAGAAAGCAGTCTGACACGAAGTTCTGCGATATGGGACAGAGAGGAGGTATAGTAAAAGGGTCTACAGGACAAATTGTATCACACTTTGTGAAATGGTAGAACCCACCTCAGGGGACTGCTCTCTGACTCATCTTAGCACGTAAGCAAACAAGTTCACATTAAAGAAGGAGAAAAAGGGCAAAGAAGAAAGAGTCCATCACTCTGGACACGGCTAAGCAGGAAGGTCCGTAAGTCTTACGGCTCTGCCCTGTCCCCCAAACAGAGCTTCTGGATCGACATCCTTAAAAGAAATGCATTACTACTGCATAATTACCACTTCAATTATTCCCCACACAAACATCGAAGGTTTGTTTGTGATTTGCTTTAATTAGGTAATTTCGTTTTCATTGCTTCAGTAATTGATTTGAATACAACAGCATTAATAACGGCTTTATATCTGAGTTCATGTTTAGTTTCAAATAATATTTGTGAGTCTGTTTACCTGAAAACACCCATATGTATGAAAGAGCAAAATATCTAGTGAGAGATGCAGGTCTTTTTTACATTCTTAGATAATGATTTAGCCTACTTTTAAAAAAAATGATATCAATGAAAATTAAAGAATAAAATCTTTCCTTTCTTAGAAGACCCAGTAATAATACAATAATATAAATTTCATAGAGGCGTGGGGTCCTTCTTAGTTAGCATTTGCCTCAGCTTTTCTCAACTTACAAATCTTATAAACAGTTCATTGATAACTATCATTCTATTTAACTTACTATATGCCAGTCATCACTACAAAAAACATGCGCTGGTCATTTCTAACGTTTATCACTACCATGACCAGGCAATGCCTACAGTTTGCAAACCAGGCTGAGATCCCAGAGATATTTCCAGGATACCACATAGTAAGAATTGGGGGAAGAGAAAGAGGAAAACCCATGCAATTCTGTAATTTTTAAAAAATATAATGAATTATTTTTCAGTAACAAATAACATACTATTTAAGTACCAGCAAAAAGTTTAGTCTCTTCTGAGGTTGACTAAATATGAGGCTTCATTTTAGTCATTTAGACATTATAGTTAGGATGTGAAATTATTTTTGCAAAGTATATCTTACAAATAAAATAATTACTCTTAATAGGCTTATCTATCTATCTATCTATCTATCTATTTATTTATTGGTTCTTTAAGGTAGGGTTTCACTGTGTACCCCCTTGGCTATCCTGGAACTTGCTCTGTAAACCAGGCAGGCCTTGAACTCAGAGATCCACTTGCCTCTTTCTCCCACATGCTGGGATTGAAGGCCCCCGTGCCACCACCTCCTGGTTACTCTTAACAACTTTTAGAAATTGTTTCCTTGAGCATGTTAAGCACATTACTTGACTTTGTTTATTTACCTCTTTTTTTTTTTCTCAACAGGGTAGCCTTGGCTACCCTAGAACTCACTTTGTAGACCAGGCTGGCCTCAAACTCACTGAGATCCACCTATCTCTGCCTCCTAATCCTTGCCTTAAAAACCTGTACCACCATGCCCAGCTCCATTATTATTATTATTTATGAGCTCCATAAACCTATTCTTTACATATAAATTTCATCCCATGACCCATTAAGTTTTATTGAAGAATTAACACAGGGTTAATTTCAGAAAAAAAAAAAAATGTTTCAATGGGAAAAAGCCAACATCAGGGTTCTGAAACCTTGGCGGAGGAGTACAAGCCACAGAGAATCTTTTCCCTCAGTACTTGTGTAGGAGACACTTCAGGAGATAATACCAACAAGTCAGAAAACACACCTGGGTGCAAAAACCCACTTCCTATGTTGAATGAATAGCAAGTGCCTTCATCATTGTCGCCTTCCAGAATGGGAGGGGCAGAGAAAGTCCTTACAATTACTGTCAGGCTCATGCCTCACCAAGGTCTTTTCCCACTGCACTGAAGGAAAATGGCAGCTTAGGAACAAGACCAATATTTAAGGCATCCTTGGTCATCTTAGAATATACTAGTTAGGATATCCCATATACAAAGTACAGTATTAAAGCATTGTGGAAAAGGTAAAGCCAATCAATGAGTACAAGGTAGCCTTTGTTCCCAGCACAAGTTTCTTAGATAATCTGTTATAGGAACTGCTGGCTACATATGTATATACAAACACACACACACACACACACACACACACACACACACACACACACACAAAGAGCTTGGGTTGGCTTCCAACTAGTGGTGTAACAAAGGGTGACCTTGTATTCCTGATCTTGATTTTCCTACTTGAGTGCCGAGATCACAGACAAGCCCATGCTCCCATACCTGGTTTACGTGCTCCTGGACACAGAATGCAGGGCTTTGTGCACACCAGACCAGCATTGCACCAACTGAGCTCCACTGCAGCCCCTGCCCGCCCCCCTTTGATGCTGCTTCTCTAGCCAGTGCTTCTAGGCTCAAACACTGAAGACACCAGTTTCCCCAACAGACCACCCACTCTCCCACTTCCAGGTGTTCTGAATCTCCTGTTTACCCACCACCTTCCATGGGAACCACGCCTAATGGACAATTCCTCATTTGGGGAAGAAGTTTCCTTGATTGACAGATAAATTCTGCCTTTCCATTGTTTACATTTTCTGAGAGAAAAGGAACAGGAGGATTCGCTTTCATTTGCCCGTTGACTCTCTGCTAGCTCTTACGTTACCAATTCCACTAGAGTGTTTTTTTTCTCACTTATGAATTCACTATTTTGATTCTTGAACTGCTTTTGATTTTTCTATTATTTAACACCTCTACACCCTCTTGTTCTTTCTCTTTTTCTTATTTCACTGGCCCTACCCTCTCTCTCCCTCTCTCTCTCTCTCTCTCTCTCTCTCTCTCTCTCTCTCTCTCTCTCCCTCCCTCTCCCTCTCGCTCTTCCCAATATTTCACTGGTCCTACTCCATTAACAGTATACCACAGTCATCTCACTAAAACTAGTTTCTGTCTAAATATGTTTACATTTAAAACAAAAACAAAAACAGCAATACTTGGCCTGAGGAGAAGGCTAAGAGGCTAAACTGCTTACTGCACAGGCATGAGGACCTGAGTTCAGATCCCTAGAACCTACTTTTTTAAAAACTCCAGATGTGGTGGCATGCACCTGCATTCCTAGCTCTGGAAGACCCAGAGACAAGCAGATCGCATGGGTTCGCTGGGCAGCCAGTCTAGCCAAATTGGCGAGTGCTGGATTCAGTGAAAGGTATGCTCATAACAGTACTATAGAGAGCAACAGAGGAAGACACCTACGCTGGCTGTTGGTCTTACAAATGCCCGTACACACAGAAAGTAGACAAACAAAGTTTTAAAAACTAAGCAACACTCAACAGAGCCATACACTGATGGGCACGCAGAAGAGAGAAGGTGGCTATTAGGAGAAGAAAGCTTGTCATCCTATAGGAAAATGGAGCAGAAAAACTCTGTGCAAATTTTAACTCCTACTTGGATTTCTTTTGCCATTATCTGCTACATTGTCTCCCTTGGGTTTTTGGGGTTTTGTTTTTGTTTTTGTTTTTGTTTTTGCCGTAAATCATTTTAGCATCTTGATGTGCTTTGTTAAGTGCATACCATCTTAACCTATGAAAGAATATCACCCACATTTGGGAATAAAATACATTATCTGTAAATTCAACTGTGGTATAGTCATTAAGGCAAATTTGTTACACAGCCAGAGGGTGTGGCACACACCTTTAATCCCAACGCCCAGGAGCCAGAGGCAGGCAAATCTCTGAGTTTGAGGCCAGTTTGGTCTACAGAGAGAGTTCTAGGACAGCCAGTGCTACACAGAGAAACCCTGTCTCAAAACAAAACAAAATTCAAAATCTCAAAACAAAACAAAACAAAACTCTACAGATAACCAAAACAGGATTCAGTAAATAGAAGTTCCCCCAGTATTTACCCTCAGTAGCACTTGACCATTTTTAGAGGGTATAATGTCACTATCACTCCGAGTTAAGCTCTGGGGATCCCAGGTATAATTTGCTCTTACAGAACAGCTGCACACTTTATTTCTTTGAAAGACAGCTACCTAAATTTAGTTATTGTATTTTATTTACACAAGCAACAAACGTATTTGTTCTTTATAAGATATCCAAAGAATGTAAACTACTTTAGAATCAAAAACAAAAAAAGGCCTGTCTAAACTTACAAATCATAAAACTGCATACAAAGGGACCTATCATGACCTTACTCCGAAAGACCCAACAAGCAGCTGAAAGAGTCACAGGCAGATATTTGCACCCAACCAATGAACAGAAGGAGCTGACCCCTGTTGTTGAATTAGGGAAGGCTGAAAGAAGCTGAGGAGAAGGGCGATCCTGTAGGAGGACCAGCAGTCTCAATTAATCTGAACCCCCGAGATCTCCCAGACACTGGACCATCAAACAGGCAGCACACACCAGCTGATAAGAGGCCCCCAACACACATACAGTAGTGGACTTTCAGGTCTGTGTTCATTCAGAGATGATGCACCAAACCTTCAAGAGACTAGAGACCCCAGGAAGTTGAGAAGTCAGGTGGTGTAGGGAGTGGGGACATCCACGTGGAGACAGGGGGGTGGGAAGGAGGTATGGGATGTAGGACAGTGAGGGAGGCTGGATGCGGGGAATAAAATATGGAGTATAAACATAAATTAATTAAAAAAAGAATGGACATAGTACAAAATTTTTGAACAGTATAGAGAAAGAAAGGAAGGGAGGAAGGAAGGAGGGAAGGAAGGAAGGGAGGAAGGAAGGGAGGAAGGAGGAGCCAGTGCCTCTTTATAACTCAACTAGAGGTGCTTCACGTTAATTCATCTGGAAGAGAACATGGTAGTACCGCAGCACTTCAAAACATTGCCAAGCCTTAGATTTTGTAAGAAGTAGGCAGAGTTGATACAGTCGGGTGTAAGGAGATCTACAAATTCAATGATAATAAGAGAGTAATGACAAGAATGTCAAGGGTGTCGACACCATGAATGTTAATTTATTAGAACGTGACTTTTCACTGATTAATTACATGCTCTTCAAAATATCTTCAGAGCACAAGAAAAGTTAATTGAAGCATTTCATCTTGTATATGCTACTAAAAACAGATTTAAGTAAGTGACAGAGAGCTGCCTTTAAAATGACATATAGAATTCAATCTGTAAACTCCAAATGTTCTCCCTAAAGACAGCACAATAGGCCTTGATACCTCATGGCAGCAGCGCTTAAAGAATCGTGATCTCGGGCTCCACTGAAAATGAGAATAGAAGAAAACTAAAGGAGAGCTGTAGATTCGAACAGATCAACTGTTGGGGACTGCCTTCAAGATGATGAGAGATATTATAAAATAAACACCGACTTAGAAAGAGATGGGTAAATTAGGATTTGCAAGTTATGTACATCTAAGAAACCAAAATTCCAAATTCATTCAACTTGGTCAAGAGCATCTCATTTAAATAGATATACAATATGATGAGCTTAAATAGTTTTTTTTTAATTCAGTAAATATTTTCTGGCCTCCTACAGGGTATACTGCCTGTGGGAACTAGAGAGACAGATAAAATACAACCACAGTCCTCAATGATAGCAGGAGAAATCTTGGACTTATTTCTTTGAGGTAGCCTTATAATATAAATACTACTTAAAAATATTCTTTCATTTGCACTCAGTACTTACAATATCTTTTATAATAGCTAACACTCAGTATTGTAATTTTGAAAGAGAATCTCATTTGCAATCATCAGATTGTGTCGAGGTTCCAGGGAATTAATGCTTTAGTTTTGTGCTTTCAACCTTGAGCTCACTAAAGGCGATTTTTCCAGGTATCAGAGCTCTAAATCAGCATTCAAGCCTCACAAACTGTGGGCCATATCACCTGCTAACGTTTCTGTAAATCGGAGTTGAAATTTTTTGACTGAGGAAGCCTTTGCAGGCAATGTAAGACTGCCTTCACGGGTCTCAGCTATATAACCAACATTTAATAAATTTAAGACAGATATAAGTCACATTAAAAGAAAATGAATAGATCCCAGGCCAGCAAGTATTGTTTATACCTTGATTACATGTATTAATGTAGGTAATAAATGGAATCTGGCTGAGTTAGCTGAGGAAGGTAGGAGAAGATGAAGAAGAGGAAGAATATAATTATGATTATTATTACTGAACTTTGGGATGAAACCAGAGCTGGGGAGCCTAAAGCCACTACCATTTAAAGGGGAAGAAACTGGATCAAAGAACTTCAGCTCCATAGACAGCACTATCTCCATTGTGGGGCTGAATTCACTATACCATTAGACACTTGAATCTGTACCTCTCCCCAAGTGACCTTTGCTTCTTACTCATGCAGGTCTGTTCACAAGACTAGGGGACCCAGAGTTATGGAATGAAGTAGCAATTCACCTGAACCCTTAAAGATGGTCTGTTCAAAACACCTCCCGGTTTTCCATTCCTTAACATCAGCCACGTATTGCATAAAGTAAGTGTTCAATACATGCTTGTTAGGCCAATAAAACACATATTTTAGAGAGTACTGAAGTTCATACATAAAAGACATCTCAGATGTTTTGTCATATAATGGCATTTTAAGAAATTATAATTTTAGATCGAATTCTCTACATATTTTTAAATAAAAATATTAATTAAGGAATAAGTTGTAACACATTATTCCCTAGTAATATTATAGGTTTTTAAACAAATAATGCATATAGTATCCACATATGTATCTCAAGGTTCTGAAAAATAATCTGGACTAGAATGCTAAAATTGATTATGCAGCAGAATTAACTGGTGCATAGCTGGCAATTAGTCATGTCTTATAAACTACACCGTTGTTAAGAAAGATACAGTTTACAGAATAAAGGTGATTTACTAGAGTATAAACATTTGGATTTGTGGCACATATTAGGTTTGTGGCTTTTAAACATATATAACTTGTAATACTAAATAGACCATAAAAGTTTCAAGGAGAAGGGCTGCAATATTTTAATTAAAAACAACTGAGCCAATAATGCAAGTTAATTCAACTTCTGAAAATAGGAAATAAATAAATACATAATAAATAAATATTTGAATAAATAAATAAATAAATAAATAAATAAATGAGGGGGAGGGATTCTATTAAGCAAAGAGTTTGCAAAACTATGTGCTTATTCATTTAAACAGAGAATTTTTACTTGTTTGTATAATTGAGGGAATGAGGCCACTGATCAAAATTCTAACAGTTATTGATGGCTGGATTTTTAAGAAACACTAAACTAGTGTTAAAGTAATACAGGGGCGAGTAAGGGAAATGAAGGGGCAGACCAGTCACCAGTGAAGACTTCATACTTCAGTCTAGCCTGTCCCAGTACTATCACCTTTCAAATTCTAAACTAGAATTTTTTTCCCAGTAACTTAGCTCTAGGTACTCCCTGTCTTGCTGACTGACAGAATGCACCCCAAGCTACACAGGAACAGGAACTGAAGGAAGAACCAGACTCACTCCTCGTCGTCTTCCTGAACTCACTGTCAACGCCCTGTCCATGTGAAAAGGCTTCCCACATCCTCCTCTTCCTCTTCACCCCCACTACCACTAGCTCTCCTGGCTTGTCACTTAATCATCACAGAAGCCTGCTCCAGATGCCCCCCAACTGCCCATCCACAGCCTACACTCCTTATGGTACAGCCACTAAAAACCACGTCAATCAAAAGTCTCAAGTCACCTGCTTTGCTAGCACCCTGGGCTCCACTAAAAGTTAAAGCCAGGTTTCCTGTTGCACAAGATATTCCGGTGTCCTACCTTGATTAATTCTCTGGAGCCATCTCTGACTTCAGATTCCTACAGAATGTGGAGCCACTTTACACTCCAAAAATACCAACCTGCTTGTTTTTGTTTCCCAGAATGCCTATGGTGTTTCTTGCCCCTCACAGGGAGTCACCATTTAATGAAAGTCTTTCCCTTTCCCCCTAACTCTTTTATACTTACTACTTGTCAGCTCAAAGAGCTCCTCGATAGAAAATTCCCTCTGAAATCATATGACTTCTCGCCTCCTATAATCAAGACTCTGCTTCCCACAATATGATACTGAGAGTAAATTTCTGTGTGTTCCTGCAGAAGAAATATAGCATACCTCTCCATTCATCTCACCTTGTAGAGACTAGCAGGCAAACACTTGCTAAATTAATCAACTAGAATAATAAAGCAAAATGCCAAATGTATAAGACTAACATTTAAATTGCC
>JADRCD010232230.1:2793-27793 GCA_019843815.1 Montemys delectorum
TGCTGAGCATGTGACCTCATGGTGCTGAGCATGTGACCTCATGGTGCTGAGCATGTGACCTCATGATGCTGAGCATGTGACCTCATGGTGCTGAGCATGTGACCTCATGGTGCTGAGCATGTGACCTCATGGTGCTGAGCAGCTGAACATAGGAGCCAGAGGGCCGAATGTACTGCTGAGCTTCTTTTACATGAGTACATTTACATTTAACTAAAACTTAGAGATGTAGGAAATGCATTTCAAATAACAACAGGACATTAATATAAAAAAGGTTCCTTTTCTTTCAACATTTAAGCCATCTCCCTTAATGCCCCTTTGTTTTCCAAAGGCTATGCATATTGAAGAATTTTCTACTGGAAGAGATTAGGAAGTAAATACTAGTAACTCCTTTTAAAGGAGATTATCACCGGAAGTATGGAAAACTGTTTTGCCTCATATTTCATTCATGACATTACACAGTTTCTGAAAACCTGCTGTACCCTGAACTCCCTGTATACTGTATAGGCTGTTTACCAATGTCTCTCTCACTCTTTTGAGTTCATCTTTCCTGGGATGACTTGGAACATTTCTTCAGAAGGCTCTCTGAGACTGGTGATGCTCAAACAAACAAGGACCATCATAATCCATGGAAGGCCTTGTGGCTGCCAGGGTACCCAAGACCTCAATGGTAGACATTCCCAGCTGAACTAAAATGCCAGGGAGAAGGGAAATGACCATTGGCAGGGCCTGTTAGTTAAAAACCTGCCTGTAACATGCCAGAGGTGAATTTTAAGAGATCTGACTTTTTATAACCCAGAGGATAAACATCACAGGTTCATGGTTGCTTACTAACATTTTTCAGTGGTGCATCTGTCCAAGTTGTCTACCCTGTAGTTCCAGAAATGTGAGCTAGATCCCTGACCAGTTGGTAAGTGGATAGGGAAAACCTGTCGTTTTAGTCCCTAAGAGCTTCTAGCCTACTTATCAGCCGGTGATTTGCATAATCCGCAACACTCCCCCTACCCAAATCCTTTCTTCAGCCATCCAATGCAAACAAGATCTGGCTCTGGTTCCCTGAACTAATCCACACTAACACCATTTAGAAGGGAGACTGTTCCTTGTAAGTTAGCAGAGCCAAATAAGCTCCCTGCAACACAAAGAGAGGTTTAGTAGAAAGCCATTCATGAATATGCCAGTAGGAGAGGCTCAGCTTCTAGGGTGGTTGCTGAATTCCAGTGCTACACCAACTTAGTAAAACTTCAAGGTTTTTAAAAGCGAGGTAAGGGATTTAATTCCACCTTCCCTTATGAATTCGAATAGATCTTCAAGACCCTGATCACGAACAACAGTTTCACGAAAAGCATAACCTGGCCTCAAATCTAAGTGCTCCTTCCATACACACACGTGTTTACACTTGAAGTAACAAGCTCAAGTAAAGGGGCCGCCTTCTGAGAGTAGTGCTTGTAAGTTATTTAGAGGTTGGGGTTGTAATGTCTTATGCATTGGTGAAAGTGACAGCCTGTCATACAAAAACAACAATAAATGCTTCCTGTGATATGGGGGGGGGGGGGAGAGAGAGAGAGAGAGAGAGAGAGAGAGAGAGAGAGAGAGAGAGAGAGAGAGAACATGAATGGTGTGGTTGCATACACTGTTTGTTTTCCTTGGTATTTGGGATTGAATTTAGGGTCGCACCTATGCCAGGTGGGACTGAACTACATCCCCAGACATGTTTTTGTTTGTTCGTTTCTTTTGTTTTGGTTTTTGTTGTTTGTTTGTTTCACATTTATTTTGAGACAGTCTCTAAATTTCTCAGGCTGGCTTTAAATTCATTCTGTAGTCCAGATAGCTTTGAACCTAAGATCCTTCTGCTTCAACCTCTAGGTAGCTGGGGTTACAAAGCCTGGACTAAATTAAATTGAAAATAACTTTTTATATAAGTGTGTGTGTGTTGGGGGGAGTGTGCATGCATCTCTGTGTGCATGTTTAAGGGATGTAAAGCAAAGTTTCTTACACATTAGGCAAGCACAGCACTCTACCACTGAGCTACATTCCCCCCACCTGGCAACCCACTAGGCCTGTGCTCTAAAAGCCTTGTATTTCTCACATCTAATGCTGGGCTCTCAAACCCTGCCTTGGGGGAGACAGCCTGTGTATGTGAATAAAAGAGCTTGCTTTAATTAATTGCTTGCTTTAATGAATTTGGCCATGATGATTTGGGTCAGTGGTCTTTCTCCTCCCATCTTTGGGATTAACAACTGTATATTCTCCCTGGGAAATCAGCCTTTCCCACCCTTCATATTTGCTTGTATTAGCAAGTGCTGATGCATAGACATTTCTACCTTGATGGGATGTTTCTATCTACGATTTATTCTATGGGAGCCACTGGCCACAGGTAGTTATCTATAGTTAAAATTTAGGCACTAAGATTTAGCACTGTATTTTAGATTTATAAGTTATTGTAGTGAATTTAGAGTTTAAATATCCATATGCTGCTGGTAGCTACTGTCCTGTAGAGCACAGAGACTGGATGTAGCTGTGAAATCCTCTGAAAGAATTGCTGGGCAGTCTTTCCCTGACCGCTCCCTGCTAAGGGAGATCCCGCAGTTCTGCATCTGACTATATCATCACACTTAATATCAAACTGAGTCATCTATTTGCGTACCTGATTTCCCTACAACGGTGTGAATTCCTAACGGCTTCCGTTAGGAACACAATGTCTTTATTGTGTGTTTCTATGGACCAAGTGTAAAGTGGAACTTTATAAATGCTCAATAAAGATTTTTTGGGTACAGAATGAATGAGTGAACTGATTGCTCTGTAGAAAGTTAGAGACATTTCCTCACAACAAACGTGTGAAACTGATCTGCTGCAACAAAACAGATGACAACATGCCTGGTGATGGTGTGACAAGTCTTTGCCTGAGGAAGTGACACAGCCCTTTATCTTGTCTTTTCCTACAAACTCATACTCTGTTTTATGCTGAACTGGAATTTAGAACAACTTGGTTTTAGACAACTCTAGTCATTAAGGCATCGCTCTGTCCAGACTTGTTCTTCAAGAAAATTCCCAGGAGATAAAGTTTGCTACAGTTTGCTACAGGAGTGAGGTGAGCATGCTTTTGCTATGATCCTATATTCCTGTATTTTTGGTTGTGAGCCTAGCCTTTAACGGCTGAGCCACCTCTCCAGCCTGAGCCTATATTCTTAAATAGCTCACACTGGTTTATAGGAGAGCTAGACTCATTCATCAGACTTGAAAATAACCAAGTCTTAACCAAGCATCCGATTAGCATGCTTGTTCCAAAGGGCTTGCTAGCCAAAGTGCTTTCTTGATAGTATCCTAGAGATGCAGTTACCCGAGTTCAAGGGACCAGGAGACCAATGTCTCTGATGCTAGCAATTCATCTAAGCCTATTTTCAGAGTATAAGAGAAGTTCTCATTTGAACCAAGAATGGTCCTAATTGTTTTAGGAAGAAAGCACCCCAGTTGGAAAGGAGGAGTACTCATGTCATATTGAGTATACAGTTGCATCTCAAAGATAGGCATATTTCCAGTATCTGTAAAACCTACAGCAATTTCTGCAGCCACAGTAAATGTCTATTTTAAGCAATGGGATTTAACCTTTAATAAGCTCTGTATAATTTTATCATTTGTATTCATTTTAACATTAGAATACTTAATGACAAAGATAGTTTTTATCCCTAATTTCTAGTCAGGCATAAAAAAAAATTGCTTGTTTGAAATTTGAAAGCACTCTGCCTTAAGGTGTTTTCTAAAGCAAGTCTTGAACAAGTGAAGAAGAATTAAGAGTCTCCTCTATTTTACATATTTTAACTCATCTCCAAATTCAAAGTAACAGCCGTCCGCATAAAGCCCATGGCTCCTATATCCATGTCTCCATAAAGGCCACAGTGACTAGGTGAAGTTAGGAGCTGAATTCTAGGGCCAGTGTCTTCACATCTCTATTTATCCGTTAAAAGTACTATCTCTCATAGCCCATACTTCTGCTCTCTTAGATTATCGAGTTTACACAAGCATGTTTAAAACACAAATTAAAACAACAGCAGAAAAGTATCATTTGAAATGGGGATGGGAGAAAGAAAAAAAACACGTAGAAACAAATTATTGTGTGCTAAGTGTATCATCCCATTTAACTTCCAAAATGAACCTCTAAAAGGGAGTCTTGCTGTTGGTTATCCCCATGTTTTAGATGCAGAAATGGAAAAAAATTTGAAAGGTGAAATCTCTAAGTCAGGCAGCACTGATTTAGCCCTATCTCTTGATTCTCAGAGAAAACTCATAATTACAATGCAACTAATGCTTCCCATCCCAGCCTAGCCTAAAGACTAGTATGAAAATGTCCCAGAGATCTTAAACTTCAAACTTCATGTACTATTAAAGACAGGGAAGCTTGGTGTTTTCTGATTTGGCATTCAAGATTTCAAACTTGGGCAAGCACAAGACCCTGGGTACAGTCCTCAGCTCCAGGAAGAGAGAATTTCAAATCTTAAAACTAACTAACTAACTAACTAACTAACTAACTAGCCAACTAACTAAAGCAGAACTTCTATGATCTGTAGAGATTTGAACTTCTATGATCTGTAGAGATTTGAACTTCTAGGTGCAGCTGAGAGCTGAACCTCCTATGCAGTGCAAGGTGGGAATAGTCCATCAGACTCAGGGCTGTGGTGTAGTTCCCATCCCCAGTTACCGGGTACAGGCAAATGATGTGTGCATGTGGGTTAGGAGAGTTACAGCAGAGCAGGACTGTAACTGTCATGTGGCCTGACTGGCTGTCAGGTTGGTTGATATGACACTGAGTGTCACTGGGTCACTGTCACTAGCACTCTCCTTTGGCTGCTGCAACCCAATCCCCATTCTGTATTTAGGTCATCTGTGCAAACATTCAGCATTCAAGGGTCATATCCAAGGCCCATATCTGAAGCCCGAATCAATGGAGTGCCACTTGTTGGCTGCCTGGCTTTGGGCGTTGTCCTTTGTGTATTAATTCATTCATATGCCTATGCAAATGAGATGGTTGTGTCAGAGGATTAATAGGATTAAATAGCACAATGCATGGAAATGTGTGGTTCAAGTGCTCCCCACCTAGTCTTTCACTGAATCCTTATCCCACAAAAGACATACAGCAACAGGACTGACCATCAGCATTTAGTGTGTATTTGATATGGTTGTATATTAGTAACCCATATGCATTTCTTACACAAATAGATATTTGGTGCCAGGTAGATGCCAGGTGTTCAGATCTTTCCCTTCTGGGAGCCAGACAGGTAAGGAGGTTAGAGTCAGGTTAACAGAGGACTTTCTCAACTTTAAAATAATTGACCTCACCCATGAGGCTTAAGTTACTCATGCTTCCTGTTTAATGTTTACAATTCAGAGTGGATTCAGCAACACTTAACCCTCCAGGAATGATGGTGGAGTTTAGCCAATATAAACTCATACAGTCACATGGCAACATGTGAAACGAATGTGGCTGGAGATTGGCTTGGGGTCGAAGCAGAAGCTGTTTAATCCCACCCTGGTCATTGTGAATGCTATGAACACTGAAGCCTCTTAGGGAAATGTGTGAATGAAGAAAGACGTGGAGAGATGAGCACAGGAGCTGTGGTAGTGCCACGCTGAGGAAGGCACGAGCTTTGCAATAAATAATCTGAGTAACTATAAAAATCAGAAAGCTGAAGGAGATTAGAAGGAGAAGAAGAAGAAGAAGAAGGAGAAGGAGAAGGAGAAGGAGAAGGAGAAGGAGAAGGAGAAGGAGAAGGAGAAGAAGAAGAAGAAGAAGAAGAAGAAGAAGAAGAAGAAGAAGAAGAAAACCTAAACACAACACATTGCTTCCAAGAAAAAGAGTGAGGTAAAACAAACAAGAAGTCTAGAGACAAAACAAAAACAAAAACAAAAACAAAAACCCTACTAAAAGCACATTTTAGGTGTGTGCTTGATCTTACAGAACAGAAATGGATTTAGTGAAGTAAGGGAGGGGTGAAGGTTAATTAATCAGAATCTGAAAAGCGTAATGACAAAACTGACTACTAATGTCATCACTCCTCAGAATGCCAGTGCCAAATCCAGGTAAGAAACATCACTTTTTCTACTAGGGAGGCTGAAGGGAGATAACGACTTTAGTCCACGAGTTCAAGACCAGCCTAGGCAATACAGTAAGACCCTGTAACAAAGAACAAAGGAGATGGGAAGAAGGCCTCAGAGGGAGGAGAAAAGGGAGAAGAAGATAGAAGGAAGAAAGAAAATGTGTCTTAAAGCTGGAGAATAGGATCTTGGGGTGCATCTCAGTGTAGAGTGCTTGCCCAACACAGCAAGGTCCTAAGTTCAATCCCCAGCACTGTACAAGAGAAAGGAGGGGGGGGAAGAGGAGAGGGAGAGAAAGGGGAAGGGGGGAGGGGAGGGGGAGGAGAAGGGAGAGAGAGACAGAGAGAGAGAGACAGAGAGACAGAGAGAGAGAGAGAGAGAGAGAGAGAGAGAGACAGATGCAAAGCATACAGTTTTAGAGAAGAAAGTGGACAAATGCAGAAAATGATGTCCAACATTAACCAAGATACAGGAAGTGCAAACAAAAACTGATGATAAATATTTTGTTTCAAAAATAACAATGCTTACTATTCCTTGAAGGCTACAAGATAGGAATGTGGCACGTTCTCCTGTATTTCAGGAAGAAATAAAACTTGGTACAAATTTCAAGAACTTTGACAAGCACATATAGTATTTAAACTTTATATTCCTTTTGATCTATTAATTGCAATCCTGGGACTCTCTGCTAAGGAAATAATCAAAGGGGTAATTAAGTAGTTTCAGGGTAGCTGTTTGTTTGACTTTTGTGATCAAAGAACTATTTCTAGTGAAAAAATCCAAATATCCTGAGATGGAAATAACAGAATAGTTCATTTTTACATGAGATCCATGATATAAATCATAGAAGTATTAAAATGTTTATGAAAGATACTTCATGATAGAAGAAAACATTTATAACATTAAAACATTAAAGCCCAGGCTATTAACTCTGGAGGGTGATGCCAAGTTCACACAAAAAGGGAAAAAGACAAAAGAAAAATTTAATGTTAACATGTTTCCAAAATTTTACTATCATATTTTAAATATAACTCAAGCTATCCTGGAATCTATGAATCTACGTGGCTTTTTTGTTTTCCTTGAATTCTGTCTTAACGAGATTTTAATTTTAAGTGCCAATTCCCTTGACATTAGGCCACCTCACTGTCAGATGGTGTCTCATCACTGGCTTCTCTGGCAAGTGTTGTCCTTGCCTGTGGTTGACAGACCCCAGGAACCCACATAGATATTTGGTGAGTTGTGGGAAAGACATGCCAAACATCTCCCTGTCACAGGCTTGTCTGGGTCCTGGAAATTTACCATTCATGGGCTGAAGAGTTCAGTTAAAGCCTTGCCTTCTGCCTAAAACTTAAAAACATAAAATAAACAAGCAAATGAAGAGCCGCCATCTTGAATGACATATTAGTCACAGGAATATCTTGAAGTTATTTGCACTTTCCCCTCCATTTTCTTAAACAATATTTACCAAGAACCCAATGTATGTAACAATATAGCAAACTAAGGAGATGGAACAAAGTCAAATTGTCCTGTGCTCTAAGGCATGTACAGGGTGACAGGGTCAGGAAAGCTGACAGTGGTCAGTGTTGGCTTCGGAGAAACAGGCCAAGCTGAGTCCATCCTCAGAGAAGGTATGACTTCTGCCCTCCTGCGCAGCTGGAAAGACATCTGGGAGAGGGTACACTTGAGCAGAGTCTGATAAGAAGGACTTTACAGGGCTCCAGGGGAAAGGACAGAAGTGGACAAGCCAGGCAGCCAGATGTTGGGTGGGGCACTGGGAAAGTGGGTGGAGAAGGGGCTGAGATGACCAAGAGCCAGACCGAAGCCTTGCCTACTCCGGGAACATAATGTAGCCTGCTTCCCTGTACTGCCAACAGAAGGACGGTCCATGAAGCAGTGTAACCGGAACACTTACAGGCTCTGAAATTCTACCTGTGTGCCCCTCGCTCCTCAGGCCCTGGATTATGAATCCGGCTTGTTCCCTACTTGCCTGTCTGAGGACACAAAGTCACAGTTGTGCAACCATTGAAGCATAGCTTCCACTCTAGGGACTATATAGAGAGTTTGGAAACGAACTCAGTTGACGTATGCCTATGTTGGTGGTAATTAATATTAGGAACCTTGTGATGCTTTGAGTTCATGTTAAGACGAATATCACATAGTGCTTTCAGCTAGCTTTCCAAATGAATGGGATACAAAGAGAATTTTAAAAGAATACCAATGGAGGAAAACGCACTCCTTTACTTTAGACGTGACAATTAAATCCCCTTTGCTTCATTAAGAACACCATGCTTAAGATGGACACTGTAGCTCTGCTTACTCCTAAGTCTGAGTTTTCTCACACAACTCTTCTACTGTCTTTAGCACATTAAAAAAAAAAAAATCCTAAAGTACAAAGCAAACTTTTGTTATTAGCTGTGCTGGCCAAACTTTTGGAAAGTGTAAATTATTCCCACTCCGAGAAAAGAAACCGAACTCTATCTCTGCAGAGCAGAATTTGCCTATAAGCAGATCTGCTTGACTTTCTTTTTTTCTCCCTGGTTTCTGTGACACAGCAGAGTTTGTTTGCACAGTGTTCCAAAGCAGACAAGGAAACACGTGTGTGCGCACGTACACAGATACACAGGGAAGACACGCCCAAAAGCTTTGACAGGGAATGTTCCCAACCAGACTGTGCGTTCCTTGTCCAGATGTGGCTGACTTCAGGCTCAGGAACATTAAATTAATACAAAAACAAGACCCAGCAATGCACGTGCTGGGCTCCGTGACAAGAGGCCATGAGCAATGGAGATTGTATTTCACCTATTGTCATGGTGACCAAACCAGGGTGGATTCTGGCAGAAAGAGAAAGAAATAAAACCCAGAAGACAATGAGTCCTAAGAGTCTGAGTACGGGGAGAGCCAGGACTGAGATGGACCTGACTGAGAGATTCTTTCTTTTTTCTTATTTTATTATGAGTACGAGTGTTTTTGCTTGCATGTGTGTCTATGCACTGTTTGCATGCAGATGCCCATGAAAACAAGAAGAGAGCATCAGATGCCCTGGTGTTAGAGACAGTTGTGAGCCACCATGGATGCTGGGAATTGAACTTGCATCCTCTGAAAGAGCAGCCAGTTCTATTAACCGCTGAACCATCATCTCTCCAGGTCTGAGAATTTTTTCCTAGAGGTAGGGCCTCACTCCATAGTCTTGTCTGGCCTCAAGCTGGTGGGGAGACTCCTGTCTTGGTCTCCTTAGTGTTGGAACAGTAAGTGCATCACGCCCAGTTGAGCTTAGCTCCTTTTCAACATCCCTGCCTGCTTTAGTGGCCTCAGTCTTTACCCAACACAATTCAGAACTTCAAAGGGCGAAGCCAGATCCACAGGAGACCCAAGAAGATGGTGATGAGACAAGGGAACATAGGCTATTACGGGTAAAAATCTAGACAATTTGTACTAGATGTCAAGAGATAATACTGTGGCATGGATTCCTAGGCTGGCTTTTGAATTGGGATAACGTGACAGTCCCAGGTCTTCACAACAATGTCTCACCAGCAGCCAGATCAAGGGGCCCACACCTCTGGACCACAAGATGCCTTATTTTGTTTCCAGGTGTCATGAAAGGGAAGCACAGCCTCTTCTCTCTCCATGTGCGTCACAGCATTGCTGTCTACACTAAGAACTCCAAGAAAGGGACACCTTGGAAAGTGCCCTACCTGCAGCCAGCAGCTAGCTTGCCCCAACAACTACAGACTAGTACACAGAATGGGAGGGAGCTTCATTCAACGTGGGAATCAGGAATCCTGGTCAAGTCTTCCTCCTGTGACAGCTTGTGACTTTAGACAAGTTATTGACTTGAACCTCAGACCATTGTTTATTAAATTTCCCTAAAATATTCCTAAGCCTCATTGTGTGTTGTAATTTGTTGATAAACTCTAATTCTTGATTTCAAGAGAAGTGTCCTCTTGGGTTTGGGAGTCTGACCCACAGGGAACAAAATGCTGTAGGAACTCATTCTGACCCTGAGGAATTATCAATGGCCTCAGAATCTAAGCATTTACATTTTATTTGATAAGTGACATGATATACCCCCCCCCACACACACACACACCCTCACAGTAAATTGGTACATTGAAGGAGTAGATGACAGGTCCTGCTCTCAACCAATAGAAAGGAGCTCTCTACTATCAGTCAGATGCTGTTTAGTTCTTTCCTAATAGTAGATAATAAGATCTAGCCCTGTCTTAGCTACGCAGAACTGGGGAGAAGCCTTTTCTCTGGGTTTTAGAGAGGCCCAGAGAATTGAACAGGTATAATAAGCTAAGCAGTTGCTGGGCCTGTGCTACGTCTGGGTTTATACCACCAAGATTTGCCATGGGAAAACAAGAGATGGCATGGCATAGCAGGAAGAGGGAAACATCAAAGGAGACCTGAACCCAGGCCTGTGACCGTAGCTCAACAGGTCCTGTAGTGTGCCGTGTAAGGGTCTCTTAAGCTCTGTGTCTATAAAATGAGGATGTTCAAGGCTCCAGTGGCATCATACATTTGAAAACACCTTGCAATTTGTAAAGGGCTCTCCGTAGACAAGGCTCAAAGCTGGGATTCATGTGCCAGCACTGTTTCCCATCAGCTGCCTGTGCTTTCAAAACGTCCCAGACTTGCTCTCAGCAGACTGTCAAAGAGTTAAATGAGAAGACATTACACCATGCTCCCCATCTTTCCTGCCACATACAAAACAAGTGCTTAATTAATGCTGACAATTACTATTTTCTACCCACAGGACTCTAAGGGGGCAAATTGCCTATATAAAATGAGACACGTTGAATGTCTTAGCGAAAACATTCTCATGGAATCTTACATAATTTCTATTAGACTGCTCCTTGGGCAGTGGTTTTCAGAAGAGCAGAGCAAGAGGATTCTGAAAAAAAAATGTATGATCACTTAGTCCAGTCCATCATCGTGTTTTGATTACTAGCTGCAGGGACACATGGCTGCTAGCATGACTCAAAAGTTAATGAGAGCTTCCTTAGAGTCAACAGCGCTTCCTGCCCTGCCGGGAAGCTCCAGTGCAGCAGACAGGGAGTCATTCATGGCCATTTACTCCTGCACTTTTAGGAAATGGAGCTGGGGCTGATTGAAGCCGCCAAGAGGCCTACATTTCTGAGGGGTGTCAGGGAGATGCTACGGGGCGGGGGTGGGGGGTGGTGGTGGTTGCTTTTTCATAGGTACAAACTCTCCAGGCAGCTCCACGAGGAGGAGTTGGGTTTGTCTGTGATTTATCTGTTGGACAGTGGGTGGCCGAGGGGCACCACAGGGCAAACAGTCACCCCGCTTGATAATTAGGGAGGGGAAAGGCAAACACAAGCACACCCAGGTTGACATTCAAAACAAAGTGAGTGTTTAACCAAGGCTCGCTCACTATAGCACCCTAATTCTCAGAAGGCCTGTGAGGAGGAAGCCATCGGGCAATGGCAGCGCTGCTAGTGCTGCCATCTCAGTGGTGCTGAGCCACAAAAGCACAAGCCAGGTTGAAAACTGAAGGCCCAAGAATGGAGCCCAGCTGTGTGCTTCATCAAAGACTTGATTTCCCTAAGTTTCTCGAGGGCTGTAGCCCGTAGAGGGCTTGTCTTAGTGCCTCCATTCCCTAAAGGTCTTGCCTCTCCAGCCTTTTATTTCTGTGTTCATTCCCCCACACACATGTTTAAGTAGTTATTCAATTCACGGCCATCACCCCTATAGATGCGCTATTGACCATCAATGAGTGAAATCCAGCATATCCAGTCAGTCCATTATAATGGAAGAAGCATCGCTGGCTATAGATTGCCTTCGATGCCTAGGAGAGGAATGGCATTATTCCAACCTCTGTTTTCCAAAGAGCATCCATATGTTCTGCTTTCCTCTCAAGGGAAAAAGCATGTGGGCATTATTGAGATATCTTTCCAAAAAAAAAATTAAATCACTGAGCTTAGAATTTCTGTGGTTTTATTCTCCCCTTCTCTGCCCCATCCTTATTCTCTACTAGCCCCGTCTCACACATCTCCTCCGTCATGCTGGTTCTTTGCGTAGTTTAAGCTGCACTTTAGACAGCCTAGTTACATTCAGTTTTCTTTCATGGGCCTTTTACAGTTCAAGGAGCCTTCATAGTTCAGAGATTCTTTCTGAGGAGCTTCCAGTCAATCAAGCGAGGGAGATGTGTGTGTCTAAGTTGTAAAAAAGTGGCAACAAAAGGTGTTGGGTGAAGAGCAGCAGAGTTGTATCAATGAGGAAGTCCACCAAGCTCTTGATAAATGGAGGGAGACATTCCAAATCTATTGTGTTGATTTTTAGGTCCAAACTAACCTTGTCCCCCACTATCCACATATAAATGTACATTAAAGTAAATGAATTTAATCTGATAGCTACTGACTTCTGGTAGCTCTGTCATATCTGTATCCTAAAGTTCAATGTTGTAATCAATGCTTTGTCATTTGATTTGTATTTGGATGATACACACGAAGCCCTGGGTTCAAATCCAACCATGGCATAAGTCAGGCAGGAAGGTACACACCTGTAATTCAGATAGATGGAGACAGGACATTTCAAAATAAAGGTTATCCACCTAGGTTATCTTCCTAGGTTATGGTACCTAGGAAGTCTAAGGCCAGCTAGGCTGTGAGACTCTGTGTCAAACCAAAACAAAAAATATCTTGGCCATTGGAACTATCATTAGCAAGAACCAGCTTTTGCTAAATAATGTGTCATTAGGCCAGTTTTTAAACCTCTTTTCCCATGCTATCAAGTAGGAGCAATCTGTTCTGTCATGTGTTTTCTGGGGACAGAGTCAGACACAGTCATACACAAGTCTTTTCCTCGGAACAATATTCTCCAGCCTTCATTAACCCTGTTAAAACCGAAGGTAAAACCAACAGAGCAGCCAGAGTCTTTGAGAGCAGCTGGCCCCATGCCATCCTTCATTTTAACAAGCTTCTGCACGGTGGTAGTCACCTCTTCTACAGTAAGATACAAGACAGGGACACAGATGAGTTCCCACACCTCGTTCAGCTTCCGTACTTATTGCAGATTCCTTCATAGCACAATCTCACCTCAATCTACATGGAATTTGTCTAATTCCCACAAAGGGAAATCTAATCTCACACACTTGGGAAGTTGAGTCAAGAGAATCAAAAGTTTCAAGCCAGCCAGGGCTACCTGTTGAGTTCAAGGGAGGTTGAGTAACTTAATAAGACCCTTTCTCAAAATAAAAATAAAAGACCTGGAGAGGTAGTCCACAGGACCACTCTAAGAAAGGAAAAGAAAAGGAGAAAAGGGGGAAGGAAAGGAGCCATCTGTCCTGACTGAGAACATCACTCTTGAATACTCCTACTTAGTTCCATGCTGTAGACTGGAACCATGCCTGTCCCATGGTGCCTTGCATTTGCCTTCTCTTCTCTGTCCCCTTTTTCCCTTTTCCCCTTTTCTCTCTCTCCATGCTCATCCCAATCTCCCCACTTCTTTCCTATTCTCCCTTTAATGTTAAAATACCTACCAAGTACCTAGTCACTTGTGTTTTCGCAGACCCCACTTTCGACTAAGACACCCAGAACCCAAGAATCCACGGAAAGGCCTTGTAATTTAGGATAATTAGAAAGATGTGAGGGTTCCAGTAGCTTCAGTTCACTCCTGATCCCCAAATGAAAGCCTATATGTATGCATGCACATGTAAAACTGTGACATCAGCTCACCACCAGCTTCAGAACCTAGACAGGTTTTAACCAGCTGTCTATGATGAAGGTAGGACACTAAATCAAAGATTACCACACATGCTTTTAGTAAAGCTGCCACAAATTAGTACAATTCTGAGTTTGGTAAGAACCTCAGTTTTGTTTTGTTTTTGTTTTGTTTTGTTTTGTCACCAGAGAATGGATGATGTCCATCAAGGGAACCAGATGCACTCTAGTGGGCAGTTCCTGGTCAGTGAGCCTCTAGCAAAGCTGTACATTGAAATAAGCCCAGGTTCAGGTTGGTGGCTTTTGTCAGGAGCCAATGGGGAATCTGCAATGCAGCCTGTGACAGCACATCCTCAGGAGAGTCAGGCTGCAGTGCTGAGGTGAGGCCAGCTCCTCCTCAGGAGCTGTTTGCTAGTGCGTTCGGAGAACACACCCTGCCGAGGACATTCATCACAAAAGCCCCTGTGTGGCCTTAGGAAAAGTCCTTGAAAACAGTGAAACAAGAGTCTCCATTGAAATCTGGAATCCATTCCAGTCTCGCACAGGAAGAAAATTAGGCATAGAACAACAAAGCCTGTAGCTCAGAAAACCTGGGGAGGCTCTGGCTGACATTAAAATCGTGGAAGACTCCCCCCCCCCTTGAATGCTTGGTATTTCATCAAATCTTTTCATCTGTGCAGCCCAAAAGCTGCTAAGGAACACTGTAGGTTAAAGACGGCTGTAACGGAGCAAGTAGTTGGCAAAACAAACAGAATAAGAGTAGAAATGCTGACCGGCCACAGAGATCAAGTCCACCTGACACTTTTCCAAGTTGCTACGTGAAAGCTATTCTTCCAAACATTAGCAGCCAGCACTGCTATTTTCCCCTCTGGGATAGTGCCTTGGTCCCTGCAGGGGCAGCAGAGGTTAACAGCTGGGGGCAAAGAGAGAAGTCTGCTTCCCAGGCACAGATTCTGAGATCAAGTTCATGAGTCCAGACACCACCAGCCTGGAAATATTTATTCACTTAGAACATGAATCAGCAGAGGGGTGCTTACTCCGTGCCTTTAACTCAGCAAACATTTGTGGGGTAACACTATTTTTATAAGGACAGACCAGTTCTCTTTTGTTCCCAGCTGACATTACTCAGAGCTAATTTGCCATATCATGTGATTCAGTTCATGCATGAAAATAATTATAAGCCTGTACCACCTGTGGAAGCATTTCCCTTCTTTGGCACCAAGAAGAGAGGTGGCATTTTCTCTTTCGTTTTCTTTCTTTTTTTTTTCTTGTTATTTTTTAGTTAAATTGTGATTTTAAGACCCAGTAATAATCAATTGTCAGGGAATACATTGTTTGAGATCATATTTTTACATTCCTTCTCTAGTTTGTCTGAAAGAAGGACACAGATTTCATACCAAGGAAGGAGACTGAGGGATCCTTTAGCTGGGAACAGAAGGTGTCAGACCCAGCCCCGACACATTTACTCATACACGTACAAATGGTTTAATTTTGTTTCTTCTTAAGCACCTTTATAGTTCATTTTTATTTTCCTTCAAAAAGGAGGTGTGTGTGTGTGTGGTGGGGGGAGTAAATGGCATTACTCTGGTCTCCAAAACAGATGCCAACTTGAACTTTATTTTGCCAGCAAGTATTTGGTTTGGCTCTGTGGCAGTTGAGTTGAAAAATATTTGCCAGTTCCAAAAAGACTTAGCAAGCTTTGCTGTGGATGCTGTGCCATCTGGCACAACACAGGGCCTGTGGCAGAGCAAAGAGAACTCTCTCGACTATAGCTTTCATTTGCCCAGGGTTGCTAGCACTGGGGATTTGGCTGATTCTTGGGGTCAAGAAATTACAGGTCAAATAGGTGAGGTTTCCCAAAGCAATGACAAAGCAGGGTGTGTGTGTGTGTGTGTGTGTGTGTGTGTGTGTGTGGTATCATGACAGATTCCACACCCATATCTCATGACGGATAACTTCCAGAATGATCCACAGCATCTTCACACACAGTCCAGGCTGCCCACCAGCACTCCAGATGCATGTCCACTGCTAGAAAGCACTACCCTTATCTGATACAAACAAACAAGAAAAAAAAAAAAAGCAAAGAAATGCTGTACTGCATTTCCAGTCATCTGGGTGAACTGTGGTGCTAGAATTTAACTATATTAGAAATGAATGTGCTACTTCCTGTGACTCTGCTGAATAGTCTCAGAGAATCCACTTTATATTGGCATGACAGACAACAACCTGCTTCATTAACACCTAGTAGAATATAAACACATGGATCCATCTTGAAGTATTGGAAGACTGGTTTCCCTGCCCCTAAACATCATAGGTTAAAGGTCACCGAAGGTTATCAAGTGTGATCACATCTTTCAAGTACAGATGGCCAGAAACAAGACTACCAACCTTTCAAAAAGTGTTACACTTAAGAACTATGTCAAATAACAACAACAACAACAATGTAGTGTTCATATAACTGTGGCCACTTAGGAATTAAATGAGTCTTAATGACATTGGGTGGGAAGAGTAACATCGAAAATGTAACTAGGATATAGAATTCTAGATTTTGTTTTTTTCACACAATGAGCAAATAAACACATAGTTGGGCACTTCTCCAAATTTCTCAACACCCTCATCTTTAAGATCACATGCCAATCACATACTTGGGACCTGATTATCTGATGCAGAAAACTTGTAACAGATACCTGGAAGACAAAGTCAATCTCTCACCTATCTTTCCAGAGAAATACCTATTCACCACAACCAAGATGAGCAGTCTCTTAACTGAGTTTTGGAGTCAGAGCAGAACTCAGTTTTCCCACCACACAGGATGTAGTGAAAGGATAACTGAAGCTCTTACTTACCATTTTCGCTTCTGAATGCATTGGCTGGACTTGAGGAGATGCACAGGGGTTGCTGAGGTTTGGACCTTGCATGCCCATGATGCTGGAGTTCACTGACATCTGTCTCTCCATCTAAGAAAAAGGAAAGTAACACAATTAGAAGACGGAGAAGGGCAGTGGAGGCTACAAAGTTGCACCTTGCTTTGCTTTGCTTGCACTCTGGGAAGGTCATGAAGCATTTCACTGAACAGCCAAGAAACCCCGGGTTTGGTGCAGGGAATAATGCACTCTTGAATATTAAATGTGAACACATTAAAGAATCTCCCAGTTCTAGGTGCTCTGTAGAAGATTCATGATGCCAAGAAGGATCACCTGGTCTGGCAGACATAGCCAAAGAAAACTACCAAATGTTTCTACTTCACTACACATTTTAAACCACCACTAATCATATTTATTTTTTGTTGCTATAAAGAAAAGTATATGTGTAGATGTTAAAAGATTATATGATATACCAAATGGTTACCTTAGGATGCCTTTAGCATGTTTACCTGAAATTTTATACAGTAAACATGAATCATTTGGCAATAAAAAAAAATAAATTTAATTTTAAAGCAGTTCTGTCCCCTGTAGTGCTTCTCTCTGCTGGTACAGTGCATTAACACAATGAAAACAGCCCAGGGTATGTGGCACAGCCCAGTAATCTCTGCACTTAGTAGGCAAAGGTAGGAGAATCATAACTTGGAGGTCACTCTAGGCTACATAGGGAATTCTAGGCCAGTCCATGGTACACAGTAAAAGCATCTCAAAAGCAGAACCAAAATCAGAATCTTAAGCGCCGCAACTCCCCCTGCTCAATATCCATAGGGTAGCTGCCCATGGCCTGTCTCCTGCTCGCGAGCTGGCCAGGACTCCACCCAGCTGTAGTGTCAGGGTCCCTACAGTAGGCTTAGGCTTTCCGCAAGGGAGAAAGAAGCTGGCGTGGGGATTACACATCACAGATGAATGGTTTCACTTGCATGCCCTCTTGCCGGCCTACCCCATTGTTTAGAATTAACAGCAGGGCCAGACCTCTGGCATCCTCAGGGTGTTGAGGTCACTATCTAACATACTGTGGAATAAATGTCTTTATGAATTTTAGGACTTCTGGGACATTGGAACATTAACACATACGTGAGATATCGAGGGGATGGAATCTATGTCTAAATGTGAAACCCATTAATATTTCAGATATCTCATATATAAAACCTGTAGTCAGTATATTAAAATGTAGTGCTCCTGACCTCAAAAAGTTTCAGATTTTGAATTTACAGATTAACCAACTTGCGAAGCAAAATTTCTGTGTCAGTGCAGAAAGAAGGCATGTGATGTTTTCTGTTAAGGAGAAAATTAATACTTTTCAAAGAAAATAACCGAAGTTTCTGTTAGGGGCCAATTGATGCTTCAGTGTATTTGAAAAGGCTAGAAATGTGGTTAAAAATCTAGAGGTATCCCATACCCTATGTGGTTTTGGAAAGTGGAGTTTCTTATGGATGAAAGTTCAAAGTGGAGACTTCCCCAAGGGGCAAGCTTAAGCACGATCTCTAGTTAAATGGTCGTGGAAAGGTCACTGAGGTCGCTGAGGTTCAGTGACGGTGGTTTCTTTTGTATTGACCCCTGGCACAGCCATCTGGCTATTAGGCTGCTCTGTACAGTCGGGTGGCATCGGCTAAAAGCCTTCTTCTGAGGTGGGTACCCAGCTTTCTCTCAGCCTGGTTCAGCTGACCTGTTATCCAGCAGGGGTGTGGGAAAGGTGTCAAGAGAAGGTAATGAAGGCCAATTTCCTGAGGCCTTGATAATTCAGCAAAATAAAAGTCCACTCCCGTGTGTGCTCTAACTCTCCAGGAGGCAAATGTACTCTATTTTTAAATCATTTGAGTTGTGATAAAATACACTTAACATAAAATTTACCATTTAACCCGCTTTAAGTGCTCTTGAGTATCATTAAGAACATTTGCAGGCTATAATTAAGTTGTGAAGAATTCAAGAAATGTGCCTTACTTAGAACTTTCAACCCGAGACCGAGCGATAGGAGGCGTCGAACAGCATTAGACCTTTTATTCCAATGAGAACTCTTAGAGAGACAGGAATTAAAACCCAGGTGAGTTTGCCTTCGAGTGTCTAGAAGGACGGACTAGTCTAGCTACACAGAAGTGAGAGCAACCTACTTGTGGCTGCCTGCTGAAGAGTCAGCAGTCCAGTTCATTTCTTTAAGTAGTTATGATTGTTGTCTACTACATTACACAAAATACTGGTTCTGAACGGGCTGCTTTCTGTTAAAAGGAAAAATGTGATTTCCTATTATCTTGAAAGCCAAATACCTTCATAATTTGGGAAAATGCACACCCATTTCTCATTAGAAAAAATTAGTTACCTGGAAATGCTCTAGCTCTTGCTCTGTGGACTTTCTGTCAGGAAGACTATGAGCGAGCATCACTTCCAAACAAGTATCCTGAGCTTTGCTGTGCCAGCATCCTGTCCGCACGGGAACCCTAACTTTAAAGAGCTGGCAGGAAGCTGAAGGGCCTTGCTGAGTGCCCAGCGCTGGTTTCCCACCATGAGTAAATGACTCAGGCAAGGGTTAGGCTATATAGCTCAGTGGTTAGAGCACTGACTAAACCTGAGGAGGCCCCGGCTCCCACCTCCAAATGAACAAAACACGCATATGAGGGGTTCCCCTCTCTTCTCACACTTCAAAACAAGATCTGGACCTTCTTTAGGATAGAAACCTTTTAGGATAGAAATTTTCTCAGTGGGTCAAGTTGTATGATAGGATAAAGTGGAAAGTGTACTAGGTTTTCGGGGCTTCCAGTTCCCACCTCATCCCTAGAAATGACAGCTTAACTACATAGAAATAAAAGACCCCTGTAGTGACATTTTTCTAGTTACTGTTTAGAAATTCTGAAAAGAAAATTATTTTGGGCAAGTAGGACATAGAAGCTGAGCAAAGACAGCTTGTGGTTGAAATCTCCATGCAATTAGTTGAACTGAACAAAATCAGGGGTTTATGTATTAACAGTGCTATTCTCCTCTGTCAACCAGTCTAGGGAGAACAAGCGACTCCTCCACTATCCTCTACCACAAGTTTACAAGATGCCTCCAGCCTGGACCAGTGAGCATTTGTAGGGGGCAGGTCCATTTGTTGGAACTAAGTCCATATGATCTTCACTCCTCAGCCTACCTCACTGATAACTGGGCCAGTTGCTCAAAAGAGAATAATCTGAGCTCCTTGATGTGAAGTGAGGTGTGGGTTCCACTTACAGTCTTCAGCCATGCTCAGTGTGTTGTGAGAGAGTTGCTAAATGGGTTGCCCTACTGCTTCTAGGGCTTCCAAAAGTCCCCAAAATCCTGTCCTTCAAAACATAATGCCAGGAATGATTAGGAAAGGGAGAATGCCCTAAAGAGGGAGAGCAAGACTTCTGCTCCACTATAGCTCCCCATGTTGTCAGAGGAGAAGCAGTGTGTACAATATGCTCACCAAGAGTGGGCACTCTTAAGGTCAGGTGTAATGGTGCATGCCTCCTAGCACTAGGAGACAGAGATAAGTTCAAAGCCATCCTGAACTATATAGTAAGAATATTTTAAGTAAAAGTCAATAAGTTAAGAGTCTGACTACTTGGGTGTAGGTCTTGACTCTATCATCTACCAGATATACATCCTTAGCCAGGAAAAGGAACCCTATGAGCCCCCATTTTCTCATCTGTAATGTCAGTATACAAGGACGCACCTTAGCGATTTGCTGTGAGTGAAAAGAGAATGTGCCTGTTGTTTTATAGTTGAAGGAGCAGATGGTGGAGCCAGGATTACCGAGTTCAAAATCCAGCTGCTCTACTTCTCAGATGAGCAAGTCACTGGCCTAACTTTCTTCTCTCAAAAGATGAGGACCATCATAGACCTCCCTGGAGCACTGCTTCATGTGCTGATAACGTGCTTGCAAAGTGATCAACATATAGCAAACATTCAGTCAGTGCTACCATTCATAAGAACATGGTGTGCACAAATCCAGATTCCCAGCTATTATATGTAATCATTGTAATTAATGCCCTGAGTTGTGTCTAGAATCACCACTGCCCATTTGATGACCTGTATACAATTCAAGATGCGGATGTGGGACTGCAGTCATCCATTAATCCCCCCTGGAATTAGCACTAGAATACCAGTCTCTGCTTTGAGGCCAAAATCTGTGACTGCTCAGGTCCTTTGTACTAGATGACACAGTATTTACATATACTCTGCGTATCCCTTCCATTTATTCTGTATCATCTTATCTTAATACAATAATAATGCTTTGTAAAGAGTTGTTAAACTGAAATGCTCTAGAATAATAACAAGGAAAAAAGTCTGCACATGTTAAGAAAATATGTGTTTTTTTTTTTAAACAATATATTCAGTCCCTGGTTGGCTGAATTGTGGGTGTGGAATCCTAGATAGAGGACTGACTATAGCTATAAAATGATACCTTCCTGAACAAATTCCATCCCTTAGTTGTGGTGGGCTCATTTGCCACCAAAAGGTAGAATAGACCCTGCCCCACAGCAAGGCCCCAAAGGACAGGAAAATGTTTAAGGATGGGTCCCTGAGTACCCTATGCATCCTGGCCTACAGCTCAAATGCACTCAGAGGCAGCTGCCTCCTTCCCAGGTAGCTCAGATCTCAGCTCACCACAAGCTCTCCCCTCCCCCACAAAATGCTTACAGGCATCAAGACTGCAGAAGATCCTGGCATGGTAGGGTTGGGCAGGGTTCCAGGCATGGAGGCTGGCATGGGCTGCCTCTGTCTGTTGTGGAGATGGAGTAGAGATGATAGAGAGCCTGGGACAGGCCTGGGGACAAAGAGAAAAAAAATCACATTATTCCTGATGGCCTGGGTCTATTACCCAGCTTCCAAAACCAATGGGGACACCAACATCACGGGCAAACAGATCAGATCCTCTGATGTGAGAGTCACATAATTGAGGATATTAGGGAAATCATAACAAATAAAATACATGCCTGGTTTCCTTTGCTGCTTCCTAGTTAATACATCAAACTCTGCTTCATTTCCTGACCCGTTATCTAACTGATATTCAGTGGAAACATGCTGGTCTGTCTCCAATAGCCTCGGCTTCTATGGAAGAAAGTCTGTAGCACAATGCCCAGTTACCCCAGTCTCGGCCTCCAGAGGGTCTCAGTGTTGAGGATCTGGGTACACTGGTATGTTAGCCCACACCTTTGCCCTGAAGCCTGCCTGGCTTTGTTCTGGGTCCATGGTCATTCTACAGTTACAACGTTAACTCCATTCATGTATTCCTAGCAGAAGTACATTCTGACTTTTTTTTTTCTTTTTTCTTTTTTTTTGTAGTTCTACTATGAGTGGAAAAACACAAAGTGAGGACACAAACAAATGCAGCTGGGCCACGGGGCTTGGCACTGAGCTCAGCATTTCTTAGGGTAAGTCCAGAGTTCAGCCCCTATTAGCAATCTCCTGTTTCATAATAATGTGAGGTGTTAGGCTGTTTGACAGAAATTGATTTGGGTCTGATCTGCAGGATTTGAGTGAGCATTCTCAAGGGAATGCATAGTTTGAAATTTTACTTCAACTTGCCAAGAGAAAAAAAATTAAGTGCCTAAAATTGATTTAATGAGCCAAGGAATGTAGAGATGGGGGAAAGGGGAAATTATTTGTGTTTATTAAAAATGGCAAACAAGTAACTGTGGCTGAATTCTCAACCTCCTTGTGCTTCTCCTCTATGGGGTTGGATAAGCATTAAACCATGAAATTAAAGTAAATGGCAGACAAACAAACAAAAAACAAAATCCCTGGGTCTTCTATAGTCAACGGTCTAATCCTTTATGTTTCACCACCTGAATCAGTGAAATTTCTAAATATAATAAAAACATGTGACCTCTCATGCCAAAAACTGGATAAGGCTACAGATAGAGGTGTTCAGTATAGGCCACTGCCTTCCTTCAACACAGAATACCCTGGCCTGTCCACAACCCCACGACAGCACAAGGCTCTGGCTAGAGCTCAGTCAGAGCATCACTACCTAGTTAGAACTTCAGACTAGCAGCACAGCACAGCACAGCACAGCACAGTCTACAGCCCTACAGAGCACCACAACTCTGTCTACAGCACTGGAGTGCATCATGGTACAGTAGAGCCCTAACAGAGTGCCCAGTCCAGAATCTCATTGCAGCACCGAGATACTATATGGAGCTATAAGAGTCA
Source organism: Montemys delectorum (assembly GCA_019843815.1). NCBI lineage: Eukaryota > Metazoa > Chordata > Mammalia > Rodentia > Muridae > Montemys > Montemys delectorum. Next base: position 25,628 of record JADRCD010232230.1, read on the forward strand.
GAACAGCCAATTCAGAGTCCCAGCTGAGCAATGGGAGGAGCTATTCTGCCATAAAGTTCTGGTGACTCAAAGAGAATTGGGGGCTGAGACGGGCCAAGAATGGCAGCATGTGCTTCCTTCACAATCCTGCTAAAATTCCAAAGAAGATTACGTTTTCCCCAGTTTTTGCCCGAGAGCTTTCTTTGGAAACAGAGCTACTTATCACAGCTACAGGCATCCTAGAAGGATTAGTCATCAATTAGTCAACACTGAGGTGCCCAGGAAGGTACATGTATGAAACCATGAAAGAATACAAAGCATGTCACAGAGACTAGGTGGGCATAAAGGCCTGCACACATAGTGCATATGTGAAGAGAAACAAGTAGGTTAGCCTAGAAAGTTTACAAAGGGATGAGTCATTTCAAATGAGCCACTAAGATGATTTCTTGACATGTGCCCTGGGGACCTCTGTAAAGGGGACTGTCCACTGGAACTAGACTAGGTGTGAAGGTCCTTGGGCTTCCACAGTTCCATCAGGCTTTGGAGTCAAGCTGTCCCTAAACACTATTGGACAGTGGTTCTCAACCTGTGGATCATAATCCTTTTGGGGGGGTCACTTAAGAACATATTACATTACAATTTGTAGTAGCAAAATTACACTGTGAAGTAGCAGCAAAAGTAATGTTATGGTTGTGGGGCACCACAACATGAAGAACTGTATATTAAAGGGTCGCACCTTTAATACAGTGGGAGGTAGAGAACCACTGCTATAGGTGCGACTTTACTATGTCTCAAAGTCTCTTTAGAGATGGTTTACACAATCTGAGAAACAGAATGGGACTCAGTTAACAACCAACACTTGTTTAGAGCCCCCATGTTGACATGTGCTGAAAAGAGTTGTATGTAGAACAGTTACTGAGGGTGGAGAGGTTGCTCAGCAGCTAAGAGCACTCACTGCTCTTGCAAGGGAGCCTGGTTTAATTCCCAGCTCTCACATAGCAGCCCACAACCATCTGAATTCTTCATCCAGGGGATCTGATGCCCTCTATTGGCTTCCACGGGCAGCAGGTACAAGTGTGGTGCCCATATATACATGCAGACTCTTACACATAAAATTAAAATGAATACATCATTGAAAAATAATTCACTAATAGCTCCCTCATGCTAAAGTTTATCATCTGAATTATAGTTTCATAAGAGGCAACATTCACTGAGAACAGCTCTCCTCAGAACTACTCAGCCAGCGATCCCCATCCAAAACGATGTCCATGCAAACATATCTGTACATGTGTGACATCATCTTTCACCAAATATTGGTCACTAGAGGGAAGCTTGAAGTGCAGTTCAGAGAGAATGAAAACTTTTGAGACAACTGAAATCCTTCTTAACGTGTTACATCAGTCTACAAGATCATGCTCATGACCAAAGGACAGCATGTCTATTAGCATCATTTACCTTCTGTTTCTAACTTGATATGTCCAAAAAATGGCCTTGGTGAGAAGATTCTATTGATGCATTAATTTTTAAAGAAGGAACTCAATTAAACAATCCAATGGATATCAAATGGAAATATCAAAGTAATTCAATTTAAAATGAGTTTTTACTCTTTTACAAAGGCTGGGAACTCCCAAGTGTATTGAAATACTAGGGAATGGAATACTTCATTTAATCCAATAATTATGTTAGTTATTTCCACACCCTGCATAGATCTACTAGATTTTAAAATATCAAATATTTCCTCTTAAGAAATCCTTTCAGGGTACCTGGCTCCCTTGGGATTAGAAGAGTTTCCAAGTGATGCCAATCAGGCCAATTAGCCACATACCCTTAGAAAGAAATATGATTACTCAGGATCCCTATATGCTTGAATTCGAAATAATTTCCATGTTATTGTTTTACATAGATTCTGCAAATTAGTTTCCCAAGCCTTTCTACCAAACCAACAGAGTTTTCTGCATTCCTTTCTTGGCCTTTTAAAACTGCAAGCAGTCAAAAGCAAGATTTATATGTGGTCATCATGACTTACAGAAAATTAGTCCAGGGTTGGGAGAGTGGATCAGTGGACACGGTGTGTCTAGTACGTGTGAGAACCTAAGTTGTGTTCTGCACAGCAAATAAACTAGCAAATACTAAATAAACATACAAAGAATTGAATCAGTAGGTCCAAAGAAACCATGAACATTCTGG
>JADRCD010232231.1:0-36522 GCA_019843815.1 Montemys delectorum
TTCAACATTCTTAGTCATCAGGGAAATGCAAATCAAAACAACTCTGAGATTCCACCTCACACCAGTCAGATTGGCTAGGATAAAAGACTCAGGTGACAGCAGATGCTGGAGAGGTTGTAGAGAAAGAGGAACACTACTTCATTGCTGGTGGGAGTGTAAACTGGTACAACCACTCTGGAAATCAGTGTGGCGGTTCCTCTGGAAATTGGACATAGTTCTACCAGAGGACCCAGCTGTACCACTCCTGGGCATATACCCAGAAGATGCTCCAACATGTAATAAGGACACATGCTCCACCATGTTCATAGCAGCTTTATTTATAATAGCCAGAAACTGGAAACAGCCCAGATGTCCCTCAACAGAGGAATGGATACAGAAACTGTGGTACATCTACACAATGGAGTACTACTCAGCTATTAAAAACAATGAATTTATGAAATTCTTAGGGAAATGGATAGATCTGGAGAGTATCATCCTGAGTGAGGTAACCCAATCACAAAAGAACACACATGGTATGCATTCTCTGATAAGTGGTTATTAGCCCAGAAGTTTGGAATACAGGAAGAACAACCCATAAACCACAAGAAACTTAAGAAGAAGGAAGACCAAAAGATGGACATTTCATTCCTTCTTAAAAAAGGGGACCAAATACCCACAGAAGGAGTGGCAGAGATTAACTATGGAGCAGAGACTGAAGGAAGGACAAGCCAGTCTAAATATAGCTATCTCCTGAGAGGCTCTGACAATACCTGACTAATACAGATGTAGAGGCTCTCAGCCATCCATTGAACTGAGTACATGGTCCCCAATGAAGGAGTTAGAGAAAGGTTCTATGGAGCTGAAGGGTTTACAGCCCCTTAGGACGAACAACAATATGAACTAACTAGTACCCTCAGAGCTCCCAGGGACCCAACCACCAACCAAGGACTACACATGGTGGGACTGATTGTTTTGGCAGCAAGTGTATAGTAAAGGATCGCAAAGCTGATCATCAATAGAAGGAAAGGACCTCAGCCTTGTGAGAGTTTTGTGCCCCAGTGTAGGGGAATGCCAGGGCCAATAAGTGGGAGAGGGTGGGGTGGCAGGCATGGGGAGGGCGGAGGCAACAGGGGTTTGTTCTTGTTGTGTTTGTTTGTTTGTTTGTTTGTTTGTTTTTTGGAGGGGAAAGGAGAAATTTACATGTAAATAAAGAAAATATCTAGTAAAAAAAACAAAACAAACAAAAAAAAACAAAAAACAAAAAAAACCCTTGCTGCAATGGCAGAGGCTGCTAGCTTAGGACAAAGGCTGGTTCCTGTCCTTTCCATCATCACAGTCTAGGAACTATACAAAATACAGTTCACATCACAGCCTTGACAGTTAAAGCAGCATTCTTTGCTATTGCCTTTACCTGCTTCTACCTTACTATGTAGTGTTGGATCTTACCTACAAAAAGAAAAGTATTTACCGTCTGACACTAAATGGAAAGAAATTTTTGACCTCTGTTCTAGGTTATGATTTCCCAAAACATTTGTGTAGTTAATCCTGACATAGGACCAATAACTCTCCAAATAGCAGAAATAGAAAGCCACTTAATCCTGACTTCTGGAACAAATGGAAGTTCTTCAACTTATTAATAACCTGACCGAAAAACAATTCTCCAAGAACACTGGTTTCTGAATAACCATACAGAGGGAAGTGATCCATCAATTTCCATCAATCACCCCCAATTGTTACACGAAAGACAAACTACCATCACTAAAGTTGTACTGTTTTCTTTATTAAAATCGTGAAATCTCATTCTACTTGAGTCCTGTTCTGTTTTCATTCACAATCTGAGCCACTAGAAAAACAGATAAGCTTAGCATTACGAAATGATCAAAAGTATGAGTCACTAAATCTATTTTTCTTGTAAACGGAGCAGAGCATTAGCAATGATAATAAAGTAAAGAATGTCTATCTAATTCATTATTTTGATACTCCAAGTCGAGTATTAGAGTAGTCTCATACTATGTCTTTAGGAAATGGTTTATAGAATGAGAACAAGATGAAATACAAAGCTGTAAGCAAGTTTTACTCTGAAAATCATCTCATAGATCAGACATACGAGTCCCTCCAGACTTGGTAAGTAGAGGCAGACCAAAACCCAAGGAGGCATTGCTATGGTATTGAAAGCATATGATCCTTTCGGCTTCAATGTCTTTATATTCAGCCTTTACATTATTTCTGCACTTTCACATAAGGCCCTGGAGTCTCCATCACATATGACTAAATAGAATGATTCTAGCAAAGCAAAGTGTAATATTTTGATCAGTTGCACAAGCAAATTTTAAAACTCATCTCTAAAAGGTTGCTATGAAAGCATGGATTCCATACTTCCTCTATCTCTCTGTATTTTACTTACAAAAATTTAATACATTCATCCATAGGCTGATACATTGTTCTATTGGAGGACTGAAAAACATCAGGCAGCCAAACACATAGAGATCTGCCATATTGGTGAGCTAGTGACTAGAGCCCCAAATGGAACTTGGATGCTTGGTCACTAAGTCAGGCAATCTGGACATCCTTATGAGCCACAGGCACCATTCTTTGTGGCTTTATTGTTAGCCTTGCACACCATTTAGTTGAATGCCAAATTTAGACATCCTTCCTAATTAATGATTTTTTTCATGTCCATATCAAAAGGCATTGGGTTTTGATTAGCCCACAAAGGAAGGTTTCCTTCCCGGGCTCATAGTTTTCTGTCTCCTTAGCAGTTAATTGAGTGAAGGATAATAGCTGCTCTGTAGAGAAGCTTGTGAACTACACTGAGAGGTCGATGCCTCTTTAGTCTCTGGAAACTTCTGTAACGTTAAATAGTGCTTGGTAAATTCAATCCCAGAATTATAGAGCAGACTGATATATTTGGACACATCTCAAGCTTAGGATTTCTGAGCAGCTGGCTCAGTGTGAGGGTGTGGATGCTGGCTCAAGCTGTTTACTTCTCCTCCAGTGAAATGTTCAGTGTGCTGTAACTCTCACTATGTTGACAGAACAGAAAATTGTTCTTTCTTCTAGAAATTAAATTTCTGTTTTTATAAACCAAACTTCACTATCAAGAACAATGCTAGGTGTGTGTGTGGGGTGTGTGTGTGGGGTGTGTGTGTGTGTGTGTGTGTGTGGTGTATTGTGTGCATGTCTGTACTTCCATTTCTACACAATTATAGCTAAGTTTGCTTATGTGTCATGCAGAGTGACAGTAACGATGGATCTTCCTTTATGGTTTAACTAATTGTGTTGGCTGCTTAACCTACTAAGAAAGTAGGAGATCCATAAGCCCCGTAAGAAGAGTAGCCTTGAGGGCAGGGAAAATAATAGTAAAATGCTAACCTGTAAACATGAAACAATGATTTCTAGCTACAGTAGTCATATTCTTAAAACAACGTGGACCTGGAGAGATGTCCCTGTGGTTAAAGGCATGCACTGCTCTCACAGAGGATTCAAATTTTATTCCCAGCCCCTACATCGGGTGGTTTATGACCACCTGTAACTCTGGCTCCAGAGATATATTAATCCCTTTTTCTGTCCTTTGTAGACATTGCACTTACCTTCCCCCAACACACACACACACACACACACACACACACACACACACACACACGCTTATTAAAATGATAAAATTAAGGTTTTTTTATTTTATCTATTCACTTTACATCCCAATCACTGTCTCACTTCCTGGTCCCTATCCCTCCCACAGTTTTCACCCCCTTCCCCCTCTCCTTCTCTGAAAGAATGGAGGCTTCCCCTGCATATCCACCCACCCTGGCACATCAAGTCTCTGCAGGGCTAGGAGCTTCCTCTATCACTGAGGCCAGACAAGACAGCAGAGTTAGGGGAACAGATTCCATAGACAGACAACAGCATTAAGGATAGTCCCTGCTCCAGTTGTTCCAGACCCACATGAATATCAAGCTGCTCTTCTGCTACATATGTGCAGGGGGCCTAGGTCCAGACAGTATATGCTCTTTGGTTGGTGATTCAGTCACTGAGAGGCCCAAGGGTCCGTGTTAGTTGACTCTGTTGGTCTTCCTGTGGAGTTCCCATCCCCTTTGGGGACCCCAGTCCTTCTTCCAACTCTTCCATTAAGAGTCCCCAAGCTCCATTCACTGTTTTGCTGTTGATCTCTGTATCTGTCTGAGTCAGCTGCTGGCTGGAGCATCTCAGAGGACAGCCAATGCAAGCAAACAGAGTACCATTAATCATGTCTAGGACTGGTTCTTGCCCGTGGGATGGGTCTCTAGTTGGACTCGTTATTGCTTGACCATTCCCTCAGTCTTTTCTCCATCCCCCATACCTGAATATCTTGTAGGCAGCATCCTCTATCCTCTGTCCCTGCATTTCTTGTAGGCAGGATAAATTTTGGGTTGAAAGTTTTGTGGATGGGTTGGTGCCCCTGTGCTCCACTGGGGTTCCTGCCTGACTACAAGAGGTGGCCTCTTCAAGTTTCATATCCCCACTGCTATAAGTCTCAGCTAAGGACACCTCCATTGATTCTTGGGAGCCTCCCTTATCCCATGTCTCTTCTATGTCTTTGAGATACCTCACACCCCCACCCCACCCCCCACTGCCACACGGTGCCAGCTGCAGATTTCCATTCATTCTCATGGCCTTCTTCCATCTCCCCAGTCTTTTCCCACACCTGATGCTAATCCCCCATCTCCTCCCACATCTGCTTTCCCACCCACTTCTCTCTCTCCTTATGCCCCTTGTGATTAATTTATTCTCCCCTCTGAGCAAGATTCAAGCATCTTCCTTTGGGCCTTCCTTCTTGTTTAGCTTCTTTAGATCTGTGGAGTGTAACATGGGTGCCCTATATTTTATAGCTAATATCCACTTATAAGTGAGTATATACCATGTATTGCATATAGCTTTAGCTACCCTGTGATTCCCTAAAATCCACAGATAAAACACTCACACACAGTTGTTCATTTTCAAATATATCAGAAGAGGTTATCGGATTCCATTAAGGATGGTTTGAGCCCCCATGGGAATTGAATTCAAAACCCCTAGAAAAGCAGTCAGTGCTCTTAACCACTGAGCCATCTCTCCAGCCCTAAAACTTTAGTGCCCATGATACATCTAGTCCCTGCTAAACATCCCTGACCACCCTCCTGTAGGAGCGGCCACGGATTGCTGCTTCTCCAGAGACCTCACATGGCTGCTTGGCTTTTCTCTCTCCAAAGCATGGTGAGCTCCTCCCTCCCTTGTGTCTTCCTCTTTTCCTCCAGGGATTCAGAAGTCCCACCTATTCCTTCAGCCTAGGAATTGGCCCATGGCTTCTTTACTAACAGGTCAAGAACCAACTGGAAGACAGAATCATAGCATCAGAACTACCCATACAACCATGAATGTCCTTTGGGTCTAGGTTACTTCATTCAGAATGACGTTCTCCAGTTCCATCCATTTGCCTGCAAAACTCATGATGTCTTTGTTTTTAATAGCTAAATAATATTCCATTGTGTAGATGTACCACATGTTCATTCTTCAATTGAGGGACATGTAGGTTGTTTCCAGTTTCTGGCTGTTACAAATAAAGCTGCTATGAACATAGCTAAGCAAAAGAAACATCCTAACTTGTGAAAGAAACAGCTATGTGCCTGAGGACTAACACTCAAGATTGTTTTCTGACTTCCACATACACAAAAACACACATACATGAGCATGCACACACATATGTGTACCTTCACACACATACAACAAGGAGAAACAAAAGGAAATTATAACCCCAAGATTTGCACATTGCTATAGAAAAAAAACATATATATATAGATTCTGAACATTTAAAAACCAAGATGTGGCTGGGCAGTGGTGGTGTATGCCTTTAATCCAAGCACTTGGGAGGCAGAGCCAGGTGGATTTCTGAGTTCAAGGCCAGCCTGGTCTACAGAGTGAGTTCCAGGACAGCCAGGGCAATACAGAGAAATCCTATCTCAAATAAATAAATAAATAAATAGATAAATAAATAAATAAATAAATAAATAATCAAGATGTTCATAAGTTCAGTGTACTGGCTAGCTTTTATGTAAACTTGACACACGGCAGGGTTATCTGAAAAGACATGATTAGGAAAAAGCCTTCATAAGATGGGCTTACAGGCCAGTCTGTAGGAAGTTTTCTTGATTGATGATTGATGTGTGTGTGTATGTGTGTGTGTGTGTGTATGTGTGTGTGTGTGTGTGTGTGAGAGAGAGAGAGAGAGAGAGAGAGAGAGAGAGAGAGAGAGAGAGAGAGGATCAAGTCAGTCCCCAGCAGTCCTCCATAACCTCTACATCCATTTCTGTCTCCAGATTTCTGCCTTAAATTTCTGCCCTGGCTTCCCTCAGCAATGGAAGCTGAAACGAACCCTTTCCTCTCCAACTTGATTTTAGTCATAGTGTTTTATCAAAACAATAGAAGCTGGTAACTAAGATATGAGGCAATATTCATTACACTAACTTTATAGAATTTCCAAGAAAACAACAACAGAAATATCCACCAAAATGTCTTATTCTTAACTCAGTTAAAAAAAACTCATATAAATCTGAACTTACAACAAATTGATAATAGTAGGCTAAAAGTTGATGAGATGGCAGCAGAGAAATAAGATGCTGTCATTATTTTAATTATTTATAAGAAAAATGTTTAAATTCAAAAGAGTAAACAGCATCCACAGCTTTCTGTAAATGAGAAGAGTATGATCTCAATGGGTAGCCAAGGCTAGCCCTAACCCACATACTCCAGCCTCCTGACTGCTTGTATTTCATGTCTGTAGCACCATGCCTAGCTGAAATTTTCCTTAAAAGGACTGAAGTTTTATATTTACCTTTTAAGACATATAAGCATACAAAATATATATTTATACAAACACAAACATCATTTGATGGAAAAATGCTTGTGTAATCTGTAGAAATGAATTTTTTCCTCTACAAATTAGAGCACAGAAAATTAGATTGAAAACCACCTCAGTTAATTAAAATACACAAATGGGTTTTGCATTTCTGAGAGTCTTACAGGTGGCCAGTCCACCTCCCATCAGTGCCCACTGTGTTAGTATAGGTAACATCCTACTACAAATGACTGCTTATGTGCTTTCTCATGGCTCCTGCACGGAGCAGGTAGGAGATGCTAGAGTTTTCACTCACCCTTAGCACCCTTCCACTGACTATCCATGGAAATTGGAGGTTAAGTTCCCCAACAATCAACTATTATTATTGGTTTACAGTTCCAGAGGTCTAGGTGATCAGAATGGACAGGCTAGACATGCCAGGAAGAGGTTACCTTTAACTCTACCCAGGAAGTGGGGGCAAGGCTATGAAAGACCACCGCACCCCCAGTGTATGATTCCACCAGCAAGGTTCCCAAACCAAAAAGTTCTACAACTCCTTCAAATAACATCATCAACTGAGGAACAAATGTTTATGTATTTGAGCATATAGGAAACATTACTTGTTGAAGCCAGTACATTCCATTGTTCACCCCACTCCATTGGACCATGCCCATCTCAGTATGTAAAATTCATTTAATCCAACTTTAAGTCCCCATAGTCTTCAACAATTTCAATTCTGTTTCAAACTCCAAAGTCCAAAATATCCTTAGCAACTCAATTCTTAATTATAATCTCTTCCTAAATATAAATAAGCACCGTATGGAAAACACCAGATCTTATAGCTCCATATCAATATCTGTGTTTTAGTTCAAAGGGCTGAGATGGCTTCTCCCATTCAGCTTGCTGCTGCAACATCTATCTCTCTTGGGCTGATTCCACATCCTCCATGCATCCCCCTTTGTCAAATGTCTATCAGTTCTAGCATCTACAGCATCTTGGGGATCTCTACCACAGCATAGGCTTCATTTCCACACCCTGATGCAATGTATTCTCAACTATGTTTTGCAGGAACTCCAGCCCTATCACACTTTACCTGTTCTAAGCAGCTCTATGAAACCACAGGAAAAATCCACAACCCTCCACGCTTGCATCTTTCGTGCCTCCAAAGCTATGCAATATGAACAACAGTGTTCATATTGGCTGCCAGTTTGAGATACACCTAGCCCCCAACATTCTTGAGTTTTAGTAAATATACCTGTTAAAGAAATTCAGTTCTATCTCCTAATCTTCCTTTGAGGACTGAGCCACTGTTACACATTGGTTCCTATAATTTGCCTACTGTCGTCTCTCCTGTCCTATCTCATTCACCCACACCCTGGCTGGCATTCCTTGAAAGTGATTCTGAAGTAAGCTACTTTCATCCACATCTCTGTCTTAGCATCTGATTTTCCATGGCAGAGGATGCCAGTAATTCCAGTACTCTGGAAGCAGGAGCAGGGTGTGGTCAAAAGCTCAAGACCAGCCTGCTCTAGGTCTTAAAAAAGAATAAGGGTCGAAAATGGGACCATCCAGGAGTACACTGGCCTCAGAAGCTCTGGAGCAGCTGAGACAGAGGTCCTTCCTGCCTCCATCTGCAACCAGGAGCTGGGGCTGTTCCACAGCCCTCTGTGCACAGGTCCTTCCAGGGGAGAGAGAGCTGGTCTCCCAGGAGTACTGACACAGACTTACAGGCCCACAGGAGGGACAAGCTCAAGCCAGAGACAATAAGGCCAACTATCACCAGATATAACCAGATGGTGAAAGGCAAGCCCAAGAACCTTACCAATAGAAACCAAGGCTGCATGGACTCATCAGAATCCAGTTCTCCTACAACGCAGCAAGTCCTGGATACCCCAACACACCAAGATTTGGATTTAAAAATCACATATCATGATGCTGATAGAGGACTTTAAGAAGGACATAAATAACTCTCTTAAGGAAATACAGGAAAGCACAGGAAAACAGGTAGAAGGCATTAAAGAGGAAACACAAAAATCCCTTAAAGAATTACAGGAAAACACAATCAAACAGGTGAAGGAAATGAGCAAAACCATCCAGGAGGTAGAACAATAAAGACATCACAAAGGGAGACAAATCTGGAGATTGAAAACCTAGGAAAGAGATCAGGAGTCATAGATGCAAGCATCAACAACAGAATACAAGAAATAGAAGACAGAATCTCAGGGGCAGAAGATACCATAGAAATCATTGACACAACAGTCAAAGAAAATGCAAAATGCAAAAAGTTCCCAACCCAAAACATCCAGGAAATCCAGGACTTAATGAGAAGACCAAACCTAAGGATAATAGGCATAGAAGAGAGTAAAGATTCCCAACTTAAAGGACCAGTAAATATCTTCAACAAAATTATAGAAGAAATGTTCAACATCCTTAGTCATCAGAGAAATGCAAATCAAAACAACCCTGAGATTCTACCTCATGCCAGTAAGAAAGGCTAAGATCAAAAAACTCAGGTTACAGCAGATGCTGGCAAGGATGTGGAGAAAGAGGAACACTCATCCATTGCTGGTGGGATTGCAAGCTAGTACAACCACTCTGGAAATCAGTTTGGCAGTTCCTCAGGAAATTGGACACAGTATTACCTGAGGACTCAGTTATACCGCTCCTGGGCATACATGCTCCAACATGTAATAAGGACACATGCGCCACTATGTTCATAGCAGCATTATTTATAATAGCCAGAAGCTGGAAAGAACCCAGATGTCCTTCAACAAAGTAATGGATACAGAAAATGTGGTACATTTACACAATGGAGTACTACTCAGCTATTAAAAATAATAAATTCATGAAGGTCTTAGATAAATGGATAGAACTGGAAAATATCATCCTGAGTGAGGTAACCCAATCACAAAAAAAGAAAAAAAAAACATACATGCTATGCACTCAGTGATAATAGGATATTAGCCCAGAAGTTGAGAATACCCAAGATACAATTTACAGACCACATGAAGCTCAAGAAGAAGGAAGACCACAGTGTGGATACTTCGGTCCTTCTTAAAAGAGGGATCAATATACCCATGGGAGGAGATACAGAGACAAAGATTGAAGCAGAAACTGAAGGAAAGGCCATCCAGTGGCTGTCCCACCTGGGGATCCATCCCATATGCAATCACCAAACCCAGACACTATTGTGGATGCCAAGAAGTGCTTGCTGACAGGAGCCTGATATAGCTGTCTCCTGAGAGGCTCTGCCAGTGCCCAACTAATACAGAAGTGGATGCTCACAGCCATCCATTGGACTAAGCACAGGGTTCCCAAAGGAGGAGCTAGAGAAGGAACCCAAGGAGTTGAAGGAGTTTGTAGCCGCATAGGAGGAAGAACAATGTGAACCAGCCAGTACCCCCAGAGCTCCCAGGGACTAAACCACCAACCAAAAGTACACATGGAGGGACCTATGGCTAGACCTGCATATGTAACAGAGGATGGCCTTGTGGGACATCGATGAGAGGAGAGGCCCTTAGTCTTGTGAAGGCTTAATGCCCCAGTGTAGGAGAATGCCAGGACAGGGAAGTAGGAGTGGGTGGGTTAGTGAGCAGGGTGAGTGGGGGATGGGATAGGGGAGATTTCAGAGAGGAAATGAGGAAAGGGGATATAATTTGAAATGTAAATAAAGAAAATATTAATAAAAAGAAATATATATACATAATGTTGCTTATATTTTATTTTCATAATTTTTAATTTTTAAAACTAAAATATTCATGACTGACCCCTGAAAGACCCAATAAACAGCTGAAAGAATCAGATGCAGATATTTGCATCCAATCAATGGAGAGAAGCAGCTGACACCTGTGGTTGAATTAGGGAAGGCTGAAAGAAGCTGAGGAGAGGGGCGATCCTGTAGAAGGGCTAGCAGTCTCAATTAATCTGGACCCCTGAGATCTCTCAGATACTTGAACACCAACCAGGCAGCATACACCAGCTGACATGAGGTCCCTAACACATATACAGCAGAGGACTGCTGGGTCTGTGTTCATTCAGAGAAGATGCACCTAACCCTCCCCAGGGAGTTTAGAGGTCAGTGGGGTGGGGGTGAGGGTGGGGACATCCATGTGGAGATAGGTGGGTGGGGAAGAGGTATGGGTTGTAGAACAGTTGGAGGGTAGATAAGGGAGGGAATTAAAAAACAAATTAATTAATAAAAAAAACTAAAATATCGTCCATGGTCTCTTTTTATTTAATTGTTGTCACACAAACACACAAAAACATAAGCACACATGTAACCTTTATTATATTTACCCTATTAAAAAAAAAAAGAAAAAAACGAAATCAGAAAATAGGGAAAATATCTAGAAGAAATGTGGGAAAGGTATGCTCCTGCAATGTGTCAATTTCCTGAAACTGTTGTCTAGATGGCCTCCTCCCTCAGACCCATGAGCACAGGTCTAAGTACTGTGTGCCAAGACTGCAGGCCTTTGAGACTTGGTAGAGGTTAAGTGTAGGGAATGGATCTAGAAAACAGTGTAGAGAGAAGTGTGGAGAATGTATCTAAAGAACACAAGTGTTCTCTGGAAGCCTAGTGTCTGCCGGATAGTCCAGTAGACGGTTTATGAAACTGTAAGTCTGATCGGGAAAGGGTGAGTTTGAGAAGGTTGGAAGAGGCAAGTAAAATTTTTATTGACACTGTTGGAAGTTGACGTTCTAAAAGCTAGAAAAAGCACAAAACCTCAGAAAAACCTTCAGAGTAGTGTGTGTGTGTGTGTGTGTGTGTGTGTGTGTGTGTGTGTGTGTGTGTGTTCTATCCAACCAGCATCCCAGAGCCTCCCATTCCCATGTATCCACTGAGAATTTGCCCATCCCGTTCTATGCAATCACAGTGGAATGGTGCTTCCAGCTGTATGACGTTACAAAACGAAATTCAAAGGAGGCTTAGATTCTATCTTTACCAGCTCTTAACTTCTGCAATTAAAAAGCCAACATATGTATAGGAATGAATCATAAGCTTGGCCAGTGAATAGATAATTATAGTTGCAAGAGTTGAGGTAAAGCCAGGCATCCTTTATTAACTAATGATTCTTTTGAAAATAGTTGCTAGCTGACCCTAGGACTATGATGATGACTGACTATATGAGCAAAGGGCATGATGCATTAGGAAATCCGAGAAACTCATCATGAAATATAACTTCTTTTCTTTTCTTTCTTTCTCTTTTTTTGTTTATCACTTTAATGTCACCATCAATGTTCATTTTTTACTTGAACAATAAGGAACTGTTTTTGTGTTCTGATGTTTACAGCATCAAGAATGCTACACAGTACTTTTAAGCATCAAATAAATGGATTATAAATATCCTTTCATAACTATGTAGACATCATTATCCTTTGGACCTTTAGATGAAATGTTTTATTTGCTGGATTTTTTAGAATAGACTTCAAGCTTTCAACAACAAATACTCACCTGTTTTGAGCACTAAGCCAAGTAATGTGTGAGACAACGTTCTTTTCCAAATTAAGCTTCAGCTTATTTAGACTTGTACTGTGGTTAATGACTCAAGTTTAAATCTTGTGTTACAGAGAAAAAGGCCAGAACCTACAAACCATGAGTAAAATTTCCCAATTTCCTACTAAGCACATAATGGCACTGACTGGAGTTAGGAATGCCTGGGAGAGCTTTCTTGTCCATTCTCCCTTAACAAGGGAGATGTTACCCAGCAACATCTTCACATAAAACAAAACATGTGAGATCAGGCTGTGCCCATAATCCCTGGCAGAGACTACCACATATAATAATGATGTATTGTGCTTTTCACTGATATTATACAATGTGATTTTTTTTTAAAGAGGTGTCAAGGTGACATTACCTCTGTCTGTATCAGTTGATTCATCTCTGTTCTACCACTGAAAGATTTCTTGGCAGTATCATGTCACATGGTTAAATAGTGAAAACTAAAGATGCTTTTTCCAGAATCTAATAAAATATCTAAACAACAAACGAAAACATGTTAAAAACAACATTGTGCCAAGATCTGGATATTTTCATAGAAATACTACATATGATTTGATTTATGCATGAGGGGAAATGGTCTAAGTAGTATTTAATGATATAAATGAGATTACAAATTACTAAATTCTGGAGTGTCTTGTTGTAAAACAACAGCTAACTGATATAATCACCATGACATCTAATACTCTGTTCAACTGACATATGATGGAAGTCAAATATAGTTTTTACTTTTTTGACTTTGTACTTAAAAACTCAGGACATAATTTCCAACGCAATATTTAAAATTCCAAGAACCAATACTAACATAAATGTATAGGTATTTGTGTACATATAAATATACATATACTTGAAAGTTTATCAGGATTTGTGTTTTTATTTATTATTCTCTGAAATGCTTAATGCATCCCTACTATATGCCAAGATCAAAAAGTAGGTACAATGACCCTTCTCTTAATAAATTCACAGCCAAATGTCAGAAATAATCAAATCCATGCTTTCAATGGGGTTGAGTTCTACATGGAGTGGTAAGAGTCTCCATAAACAGATAGACACAGATACGTATTAGAGAATGGACAGAATTTTGATAGAAAAACAGTATTGTACAGTATGGCTGGAGTGCATACAAACAAGATGGTTTGGTGAGAAGGCCAAGTCACTGCAGTTATAACTGGGACTGACCTGTCAGGAGCAGCAGGCATTGGTGAAACTGGAGACACAAGTTAGAACTACATGACAAGAGACACCAGAGTGTCAGCTTTCTCTCAGGGACAGAGAGAATCATTAAATGGTTTGAACTGGGGTGGATAATGTGATTAAATCTGGATTTTAGAAAAACAAAAAGAAACTAACACTGGAGAAGCTATTTCCCTCAGTTCTCTTCTCTGATACTATATTCCCAAGGCCTAGCTTGCTATCTCATCTGTCCAGGAATACATTCTTGAATGATTCTAAATACGGGACACTGTTCTCTCTAGTGTCACTTTGGCATTCAATTTACCATAAACTTTTAAATTAAAAAAAAAAGTATTTCAAGGCCTAGTTAGCCTGAAACTAACAAAACAAAGGTGCCACTCTTGACTTAACGTGGCAAATATCACCTACAAGAATGACCTGAATACCTATTGTTTGTACATCACTCAGGTTAATATTTCTTCAAATAGCACACTATGTACATAAGATGCTTTCAGTGGCCTCACAGAAAAGAGCAAAACTCCATCAAACTGAGCATGATGAAGATAAAAGTGGTTGACTTGTAATGAGCACTATCTTCAGAGAGCTCCTTGCTTGGGGAAAAAAATGACAAATCCTGCAATTCATAAAACAGTTGAGTAAAAGATAATAATTTTTTAACTAGTCCTGATTATGTCCCTTATAATTCAAATTTCCATTAGGATTAAATACATTTCCATCATCTTTTTACTCTCCACTGGGACCTAAGAAGCATCTTCTAGCATCTCTTGGGATACGGTCTTTGTTCCCCAGGCAGGATCTCCTGAAATATGTTTACAGGCTCTCCATTGCAACTGGAGTGATGCTAGGAATCCCAATGGCTCCTGGAATGGGGCACACAGCATGAGAAGCCTGCAGGGTCAGAGCCAAACTCAAATGTGGAGCAGGGCAAGTGAACATTAACAAGATAGCTGAGCAGGTGAGGCTGGTGGCAAATTCAAGTGCATTAGCTTACTAAAGAGACAGGGTACTCCAAACGGAGTTGCTTCCAAGCCCAGCAGACTATGATCACGAAGGACATGTGTTGCCAGATGTTACATGCTTTTTAGAGAAATAAAAAGTTTCTAAAGATTACTTCATTTTTAATCATAGAGGAAGCTATGTAGACATGAGTGTAGTGCTCACAGTGGCCAGAAGAAAGGATTGGAGTGCCCTGGAACTGGAGTTAGAGATGGGTGTGAGCCACCTGACACAGTTGCTGGGAACCAAACCCTGGTCCTCTACAAGGGCAGAGCACATTCTTAAATGCTGAGCCGTCTCTCCAGCCCCTTATAAAAAATTTAAATTAGTTCCATTGTTAAATATTGTCTGCCAATTAAAGCATACATAAGTAGGATGCAACCAATGGTTTGCCTGATTTCCATTTCAAGCCTCAAAGATCAAAATCAGGTAAGAGAAACACAGGAAGAAAAGAAGTCTGTGTTGGGGCCAAGGGTATCCTTAAACACCAGAAGATAATAGAAGATATCTGAGCTTAAGAAAGCCACAGCCCCATACCATTCTAATCTGGAACACTCTGGAGAAAAATAATTGGAGTCCCAAAAAGTCAGTTGGAGACTCCACAACCATGTAAGAGGAATTTCTACAGTGAAGAAGGAAACATGCCATGTCTATAGTAATCAGTAGAGTAACAACTAGCCATATACAGTTATAAAACTCTTGGGAAAAAGCTGTTGTTACTACAAATGTGGGTTTTCAATTTCATTTTAGGTCTCTTAAATTTAAATGTATATATGTATCTTTATGTGCACTGTATATATGTGGCTATATTTATACCGAATGTGTGTATCTGTAGGTATGATGTAAGTATGTATCTATATGTATGCCATATGTATCTAGTGGCTATGCACTACAGAAGCTCCAACTGGTAACTATCAAAACGTGACAGGTCTCAGACTCACCTACAGTACTTGATAAAACAGATCACTGGCTGCCATCTATCTCAACATGCTTCTGATTCTGTAGGCATGATGTAGGGGTCTTGGGATTCACACATAAACCAAGGACCTAGATGGGTTTTGATGCTGCTGGCTAATTAAATGGGTCCCTAGAGGCATCCATTTTCAGGTTCTAGAACAGAGTATGGCAAAAGGACAGAAGCAACAGCTAATGAAAGGATAGGAAAGGAAAGAGAAAGGGAGGAGTTGTGAGAGAGGAGTGGAGGGGAAGGGGAAGGAAAGGGGAGGGGAGGGGAGGGGAGGGAAGGGAAGGGAAGTGATGGGAAGAGATGAGAAGGGATGAGAAGAGATGGGAAGAGATGGGAAGAGATGGGAAGGGCCTAGAGTAAATTCCCATATTTCCTTTATACAACACTGGAAGAACAGAGCAGGTGGAGCTCATCATGGCCTTCAAGTTTTCACTGATTTGAGGATGAGTTTTGCTTTTAAATCAGAGCATGGTATCTGCCTTCTTGGGTGGCCCTGAGTCTTAGTTCCACTCCAGCAGGAGGCAAAAGAGAAAATCCTGGATCATTATGACCACTAGACACCTGGCAAAACCCATATGTCATGAAATTTGACTAATATTTTCCTTAACATGCATAGCATTATTCAGGCACCTCATTTATCCTCCAAATGTGGTGTAGAATATCAGCTCAGGTCAACTGTAACCTTGTGCCCTAAAAAACATGTATTATATGTACGGGAAAGAACCCAGAGACTCCTAATCTTCCTTCTAACTCTTTCTCATTTAAAACTAGAAATGTCAAGACTTGCTATATATTATGTCCAAGGAAATTAAAGATAGGGCCTTTGCATCTTAATCCTGAAATTTAAATAAGCTGCTTCCAAGTGAAGAGGAACACCTAACAAGCTTGAAGAAGCATAGAGAATAGAATAAGTAGTCTCTCAGACAGTTACCAAACATTTCACAGAATCCTGAAATTTACTCTCATGACTCCTCACTGGGCTGAGGAGCAAAATATTTTAACTTTAGCAAAGAATTTATTTCCATATGTATCTTCTAGCCACTGTCAAAGACTTGTCTGTATGGCCAGTTTTCCATGTCCACACTTGTTTCCCATATTGACTCTAGAATTTGCTGCTTGAGTAGCACCAGGCAATGGTGAGACAGGAAGTTTCACATAAGCAGAGACTTCGTACATTTCTTATTCTAATTTCCTATACTTTCCTCAAAAGACTACTCAAAACCCTTTCATTAAAGGATGGGGCATATGAAACAGAGCCCAACCTGCCTTAATATTTCAGCTGACCTCCAAGTAAGTGAAAGAATTCAGTCCAGACACCAATTCCCCTTTGTGGTCATGTCAAACTATAGACTAAAATCAGCTCAGTTGACAGCAGCTCACATTAGCAGAACTGCCCATCAGGCCTATACACCCATGAGAAATAATAAAGCATTCTGGATGTGTCCCGTTACGCAGCTACAACTAACTAACACACCATGTGTCCTCAGTAGAATATCCTTAGTTATTACAACCCAGTGGTAGATGTGACACTCCACATTTGGTGGCGATTCTATGGTAATAAAGTTGTTCACGCACATTTACATGGCTGTTCGTTTATTTCAAACTCTGCTAATGGACTCTATATACTGAAAAAAAAACTTAAAGGAAGAAATTAAAATCCTTGTTCGTTCAGATATCAGCAACTGATTTTCTCTTACTAAATCCAGTGCAATTCATACATCCTAGGCTGTGTTTCTCGCAGGATCATCATAGTCCCGGAGATTACCCTTTAAAGCAAGAAGATGAAAACCTTCCCTTAGGTGCATCTATCCATTCCCTTGCTGGCTGCTTGTTGTGTCCCATTTTACAACACTGAGGGGTACAAATCGTCCGCCAGCCTCAGGCAGGCAGCCTGCGGGTCTTAACAGGACCCCTGCTGATGTGCATCTCTGGTCTCCACTCAGCTGTCCCATCCTGCAGCCACTGTTCTAAAGTTACAGAACAGTTTCTAACTTTGTGCCTGTCCCAAGGCCTCAGGACCAAGGCACATGATCTGTAATTTATGAGGACACCCACAGAGCTGTCACTTGCAAGGCAGGTGTAGAGAAAATGGCAAGCAGCTCTAGGAAAGAAAAGGACTGTGACCTCACCCCTGAATAATCGTGGCCAACATAGTCACGGAAGAAAGCGTTGACATAAGCGAGCTTTAAAAATAAAGTAATGGCTCGTCTTGCTGAAGGCGCCGTCCCTACACTTGAACAGGACAGAACTCAAGGGATCTGTGGAAAAAATAAGGTGGATTTTGTGTTCAGGGCTGCTGTTATAGTTTTCAACTGCACTTTGCCATCTAAACTACCACTTTCAGGTGTCTTGCTAGATCAAATCACAGCTCAAGCCAAATTATCCCCACAATGCAAAAGGGATCATGATCTCCCTACCTGAAATTACATAAAATGGAAAACCAGAAGTCAGTTCAAGGGGGAAGGAAAGACCTCAGAACAGGACTTGCTTACCCAGATAAGCGATACTCCTAAATTGAGTGTCTGTTATTTGTGCCATAGTTTTGTGACAGAGCCTGGGCTATAGCTCAGTGTTGAGCTCATGCTTTGAATGTACAAGGCCCTGCCTGGATTAAATCTAAAGGAGAAAAATGTCAAATTAACTTGGTGTCTTCTCAGCCTATTCATATTTCAACGCTGCTTGAATTTCAGAGACTAAGAAAAAATAACCTACTCTTAACTTGATTTAAACAGAGTGGACATCTATTTGCAGGTAGAAGTGTAGTGAAAAGTCTCAGGCATGTGCAGAGAACCCCAGGCACATACATTGCTGTTGCTTGGGATGGAAAGAGTGTCAGCTCAGATGCAACTTGAGCCTTGAAACCCGATGACATCATGATGAAAAGGCTCCAAGACTTCAGAAACATTGCTTACCGATAGGCAGCTCGGCTTTCTGTCTTAGGTCTGAGAGTTCCAGTGGGATATTTGTGTTACAAAGCGAGTCCAGCCAAGTTCACACCATGGGAAAGCCATAATGAGCCTAGAGACTCAAATAGCCGGCTGCTTGCTGGCTGCCAGAGAAGCTTCCACACTGACAATATTACAAGCGTTTTCCCTTCCTTTAGTGAAGACAAATCTCTTTGGCAGGGACTTGTCATCAACACATTCTCTGAGCCTTCTTTTCTTCAAACCTTCTTTCCTTATAACGTGCGCCCTGGTATCGAAGGCCCAAATTCTTACAGACTTCTATATACGTTGGCTAGTAATCGACAGCCAGCTAGCTGTCCATGACATAAGCCATTGTGTCCTGCACCCTCCTGCTGCTATCACAAGAGATCAGAGCTGAAAAGAACAGTTAAGGAGGTTCTGGAAAACCCCAAGCCATTTTTCTGGCTCTTAGCCTGGAAAAACTCCTGACAGAAAGCCTGTCTGGTGCCCTTGGCAGAACCCCACAAGATCTAGTAAAATGCCAAAGTAGGGGCATCGTGACATCAAGAGAAATACATGCTGCAAGCTAGTGGCCACACCTGGCCACCGCACTTCGGGAAATTGTTTATCGCGTGCTCGGTGACTAGACTGCAAGTGTTAAAACGGGAATATTGCATTCCAAATTGATTCTCGCTTAGTGGCTTTTGCGCCAAGCTTACATCCTGTGTGGCTTTTTTCCTCAAAGAAGGAATATAATCTTGGTGGAAATGAAGGGGCATATCGTTCTTCATTTACTAATTTGCAGTAATATCGTCTCATAAAAGAAAATAGTAAGACATTATGAGAGTATTTGTTTGGGCACTTTATATTTGTTTAGAGAATAAAAGAGTAAGATAATGATCATTGACTCTCTAAGATGCATTGAAGAGGTTTGTGTGACTAAGCAACGAAACTACAGACTACAATGTGGGAGCTTTATTCAACTGTAGCACTCTAAATGACAACTCCTATCACTCTCAGGGAAATATCTATGCTGAGTAAAGGATTTTCCTAAAAACCTAAACTGCTTCTAGTGCAAATTATTTCAAGACTTATGGAATCCTCTCACATTTCATCAGCATACTATTAATTTAATTCAAATTGGAAGACCACTAAGTTTTTCCTCGTCTCCAACATTTATGTCAAGAGAGACAAGGATCCTCAGCTATGGGTGGGTCACCCTGAGCCCCTCCCATATCCTTACTGTGACTGTGGCTGGCTTGATCCTGTTCAGGTCTTATGGGTAACAGTCACAGTCAAGGTGAGTTCACGTGTTAGTAAGCCTGGTCACGTCCAGCAACTACTCTTGTGTTGCTGACGTTCACTGCCTCTAGTCTTACATTATTTCTGGAAGTTCTACACCAAGCTCAGAAGCCATTAGTAACTGATGGCTGCTCAGGGAAACAGCTTTCTTCAGAAATGCATGCCTTAAGAGTCTACCCGTGCTTCTGTAGATGATCCTACACCACAAACATACAGGCAACAGAGTGGACTCAGAGTGTTTTAAAATTTAAAAAGACGACATAAAGTTGGAAAGGAAAGGAAGTAACAGGGATAAAGAGGAATGACCAAGGATGGAATGGAGAAGGAATTTGATTAAAATATATTATTGCTATGTAAGAAATTCTCAAACAATAAAATGGGTGGGGAAAAGAAGGAAAATAAATTTGTGAAGAATGTGTGTTGGATGGGGATTAGGGAAAGTTGAAAGGGAGAGTGGATGTAGAAATGATCAAGATACATTCTGTGTATTTTTTTATTATTTAAAACAATTTATAAATTTAAATATATTTTGACCATATTATTCCCCTTCCCCAAGACCTTCCAGATCCTCTCCCACTTTAAATTCTTTTTCAGAAAAACAAAAGGCAAAATACAACACAACAACAAAACCCTCCAAATGCAGAAAACAAAATGAGATCACACCAAAAAAGAAAAACAAAACAGAACAAAACAAACCACCAAACTTTAACCAAATAAAACCACACACACACACACACACACACACACACACACACACACACGGCCTGTGGAGTCAATTATAGGTTAGTCAAATACTTGTGAACATAAGACCTATCCTAGAGTAGTTGATATAACATCAAAATATTATTTAAGCATATTTCTTAATACATCATTTAAATAACAGGAGAGAGAGAGAGAGAGAGAGAGAGAGAGAGAGAGAGAGAGAGAGACTAAACAAACAAAGATGAAAAAACTTGACTAAGCAGATCTGCACACCCCTGGTTACATATAGAGCCAGAAGTAACTGGACCCAAATCACTTGTGTTCTCTGAGCATTAGATGCCTTACTTGTAATTGGGGATAGCAATATCCTCAAGAACATCACTGTACATTATGCCCAGTCATTGTAATGTCAAGTTAACTGCAAATTAAGATGGTACCACATAAATATATATCTTATTTTTTGTGATATTGATTTATTAACTCATGTATCTTGCCATTACCCACACTGAAAAAAAAAGAAAGAAAAGATAATATTCCCAAGACTTAGTCTTATATAAAAATAATGTGTCAGTGTCTCATATAAGCTGGTGTTGATATCATGGATTTAATACTGTGGATTTTTTACATTTTATTCACACAGAATAGCTTGTAACTATTTTAGAAAATGTAATACCTTCAAATTAGCAATTATTGGGCTGAATAGCTGACTTAAGCTGTATTGCAAAAACAAAACAAAGTTAATTTTTCAATAGATTTAGCTTTGGCTCTTAGAATAGAGTTCCCTTTCCAAACATTGGCATAGTTGTTCAAGTGGGAAGCCTGAAGATCTTCCAAAATTCTCAGACAGAGTTTAACTTGCCGCCCAAGGCACATCTGTTCTGTGTGTGCTTATCCTGACGGTCTGGCCAGTTGTAGTTTAGCCTTACTTCACTTGCATGTTTGAAGGTAGCTTACATAATTTTCTTTTCTTCCTTCTTTGAACCCTAAGCTCCAAATTGACCTGTAGTCGTTACTTTCCCTGTTGCTGTGATAAAATATTCTAACAAAATCAACATAAGGGTGAAAGGGTTCATTTTAGCTCACTGTTCCATCAGAGGGGAGACAAAATACCAAGAACTTGAAGTTGCTGGTCACCCTATGTCTGCAGACAGAAGAAGACAGAACAAATGCTGACACACGTGCTAGTGCTCGGCTCACTTGGCCATTCTTACCTAGTCCAGGATTCCCTACCTAGGGATTGATCTACTCATAGTGGATGGGTCTTCCCCCCTCAATGAACTCAATCGAAGGAATCCTTCACAGACATTCCTAGAGGCCCATCTTCCACGCAATTCTAAATTCTGTTAAGTTGACAACATTACATGCCTCATTCTTTTTGTCTGTTTGTTTCTGTTTGTTTGTTTGTTTTTTCTTTTTCTTTTTTTAATTAGATATTTTCTTTATTTACATTTCAAATGTTATCCTCTTTCCTCATTTCCCCTCCGAAAAGCCCCAATCCCATACCCCTGCCCCTTGCTCATGAACTCACCCACTCCCACTTCCCTGTCCTGACTTTACCCTACTGGGGCATTGAGCCTTCACAGGACCAAGGGCCTATCCTCCCATTGATGTCCAGCAAAGCCTTCTGTTACATTTGCAGCTGGAGCCATGAGTCCCTCCATGTGTACTTTTTGGTTGATGGTTTAGTTCCTGGGAGCTCTGGAGATTCTGGCTGGTTCATATTGTTGTTCCTCCTATGGGGTTGTAAATCCCTCCAACTCCTTGGGTCCTTTCTCTAGCTCCTCCACTGGAGATCCTGCATACCTCATTCTTATATCTACCTCATTCTATAGGCATAAAAAGCCACTTGCCAACTCCAAGTTACAGTGCAGAGAATCTCCCTCCACAGGAAGAGAACATTGACAGATACATAGTAAAGACCACAATGCGTACAAAATTGAAACCCATAATAAAATTTATCACAATGCAGTTCCAATCAATGTAAAAAGAAAAAAAAATCAGCACTTAGCTCTTCCAGAACACCAAAATCCCTCTATCCTTTTATTCCCAGTGACCATTTTGCAATGCAAGATGAGAACCAGAGCACAGCTGTGAATACTTTGTGGGGTTTTTAGGGGCAGAGCAGCACCTCTCATTGTGACAGGCAGTATATAACGGCTGAGATTATGGTGTCCTGCAGGGTCTTCTATAGAAATGGCATCAACTAGAAGAAACTCCGTTCTCAAGGTTGAGTTCTAATCCCTTGGGACTCATTTTCAATGAGTCAACCCCAAATGACACTTGAGAGAGAGTCTCTTCTAAATGTTTAGTCATTTCTAAGTGAGCACTAACATTAGATGTAGCCTCCAGGCAATCTTATCAGCATCATGTAGCTAGCTGTCCATTATCAATATTGTTGTTTTCCTTCACATCTTCACATTATAGACCAACAGTTCATATCCTCCATATGGGTCTGCCTGTGCCATAGGTCTAGTAAATATGGGCCATGCATCCTGGTGAAACAAGCGCTCAGAAAAAAAAAAACTAAAGAGTTCTAAGCACTATGGGTACTTATCACAGTATCACTTTAATTCAAGGGTAAAGGTCATTCTTCAATTAAGATTAACGATATAAAGAAAAAGCAATTAAAAGCATATAAAACGTATATCAGATATAAACTAAGAGCAATGTCTTCTCAGGTTATCTGTCATCTCCATCTAAGCAGGCATGGATAGAAGAAGCCCACTGATGATTTCCTGAGGTGTATGGACATGAGATGTCTATCAGGTTCTCAGACAGAAATATTGTGACATTCTTCTCAGAGCATCTTAAGGAGCCAGCCAATAATGGCCATCTTTTGGCATAGGCAAAATGATGGGTACACCATCTACATTAAACCCCAGTCTCTAGCCTAGAATTTGTCAAACCTACTCGTGAGTTTCCTATTAGCCCTTACCTTCAACCATGATTCTCTGTTCTTAAGGTGAATTCTGCAACACCGGCACCACTTGAAGGAATGTGCTAGAATCTTAGACTCCACCCTAGACCTACGATCAAAAGGTAAGAACACCTGCCTCCATACATGCTGCCACAGCAAATGGCAAACTTCTGAGACATGAAGAATGAAATGATAAGAGTCTACATGTCAAGCCACAGTACCTCACTTGGAAACTTCTTGCTGCTTGTGGTGAAAGTGAACACTCTGAAGTATTTTTAAGGCCATATTCAGAATAATGTAATTTAACTCACTGTTCTCAATGCTCATGAGCCACCAGCTGTGTATTATTGCCATCAGGAGAGCTAGAGCTTTGAACCTGTCCTCTTGCATGTGTGCGCATGCTCGTGCATGGGTGAGTGTAGGCATGGGTGTGTGTGTGTTTGTGTGTGTGTGTGTGTGTGTGTGTGTGTGTGTGTGTGTGTGTGTGCATTCCAGGGGCTGGGGTCATGACAACCCAACAAATAAATACATGTGAAACAAAATATCCCTACTGCTGACATATAACCATGGTTTCTAAGGAATATGTCAGTCTTGCTTGACATCTGGGTTCATCTTAAAGTATTGTGAACTGAATAAAGTAAATGAAAAGAAAAAGTTATTTGTATCCCAAAAGGTATCATCCCTAGGCTCCGTTGCTGTCCCTTTTGTTTTGCTTTGTTTCCTAATACTATTTGATGCTTACACGTCTGCCTCTGTCTTTTAGTTTGTTAGGATCTCAAAGACAGGCATTTTGTGAGCTACATAGCTGCAATGGTTCTACAACAGTGCCCAGTTGCAGAAGTGAGGTAAACCACCTGCCCCCGGAACGCTCAGCACACCTGTTCTTGCCCCCACAGCTGGCTTCATAGACTGATTGCCCAGGTGGCTGATGACCTTGTCTCCATCATGATTCCCACTTCAGTTGCTGGGTCTTGATCTTCCCCAGGCTGTATCCCATCCAACAACCTCTTTTTCCTTGAGCCATAACATTCTTCCTGCAGCACAGAACAGACACACTTGCTATCCTCTACATCGCCTTGCTGGCCGACACTCCAGTGGGAGCGATATTCCTTCCTCCAGGCACTCAGAGCTTTAGGAACCAATTTGACTTTAGCCAAATCCCACCGCCCAGCTGGGTGGCCGAAAGCCAGCATACTCTACCCATAAAAAGCAGTGGGCTTGAAATGCTTCCCATGCCTGGGAGTCAAACACAAAATAAAATTGACTAAATCCTTCTGGAATTCCACAAAGCAGCAAGTGCCCTAACTCTCACCTCCAGGACATGTGGTGCCTTTCACAGTGGAAAATACCAACTCCTTAACATTTCCTCCCACTGTCACTCAGCACTTCAATTCTGCTCTAAGAGTCGCCAGGAAGTTGGAAAGGAAGGAAGAAGTCGGCTGGGCAACAAGGAAACCAAACGGTGAAAACAATCGGTGTAAATTTTTACTTGTAATATGAACATCGTAAACCCCGTTTGGGATACATATATGCCCTAGTTTCTTTTTTGTGCCTATGGGAAAAAAATTATCTCAACAAAAAGCAATTTAGGGAAGAAAGATTTATTTTATCCCACCATTTCAGGTAACAGGCCATTGCTGTGGAAAAGCCAAAGCAAAAGTAACTTGAAGCATCTCGTTACATCACATCATGCTCAAGAGGAAACACGATCAGGTATTGGGGGTGGGGTGGGAACCATGAGTGAAGCCCAGAGGGCAAGCAGAATGAATGGAAAATATACAACCTCTGGAGATGGGAGGTGGGGGGCACCCTCTAGAATGTGCCAAAAAACCTGGGAGGGGACAGAATCTCAAGATTCAAAGCAAAGCACTTTAGATGAAATGCCCAACGGTGAGAAGAGGGATAGTGTAGAATCCATCTCCAGTTGAAAGACAGGGCATCAAGTGGAGGGATGGGGTTGCCATCCCACAGTCAAAAACTCTGACCCAGAATTGTCCCTGTCTGAAAGAACTGCAAGGACAAAAATGGAGAAGAGACTGAAGGAAAGGAGGTCCAGTGACCAGCCCAAATTGGAATCCATCTCAAGGGGAGGCCCCAAGGCCTGACACTATTACTCATGCTATGATATACTTACAGAAAGGGGCCTAGCATGGCTGTCCTCCAAGAGGCCCAACAAATAGCTGACTGAGACAGAAGCAGACACTTATACCCACCCAATGGTCTGAAGTCAGGGGCCTCTGTGGTTGAACTATGGAAGGACTGGAAGAAATTGAGGAGGAGAGCAACCAGATAGGAAGGCCACTAGTCTCAACAAACTCTCCCTCCCCACAGTCCCCCCTCCACGAAGATCTCTCAGACACTGAGCCACCCACTAGGCAGCATACACTAGCTCGTCCAAAGCCTCCCGACACATATACAGGAGAGGACTGCCTGGTCTGCCCTCAACGAGAGAAGATGCACCTAACCCCCAAGAGACTTGAGGCCCTGGAGAATAGGGAGGCCTGGCGGGGTGTGGGGGTGGGGTGGGGACATCCTGTTGGAGATGGGGAAGGAGGAATGGGATGAGGGACTGTTGGAGGGCAGAAGTGGAGGGGGATAATGACTGGGCTGTATAAAAACATTAAAGATAATTTTAAAAATGCCTACAGTTCAGTCACTTTCTCCACACTTAAACAGTCCAGGACCCAAACCCAAGGAATGGTGCAAGCCATAATGGGCAGGTCTTTCTACCTCAGTTAACTCAGTCAAATCAACTGCGCACATACATACCCATAGTCAAGCCAAATGTACATAATTCCTTATTGAAATTTTCCTCCCCAGATGGCTCTACAGTGCATTACCTGCAGAGTTAAAACGAACTGCTACGTTATACTTACACCACATGCCATTAAGTAAGCCATATGGGCACTCGAGACTTTTATCATTGTTGTAGGGTTTCCAAGTTTTAGAATCTAACCTAATCAAAGGCTGAGAGGCAGGGGTGCTGTGAAATTGAGACAGCCTGAGCTATACAGACTGAACCCTATTTAAAAAAAAAAAAAAATTTTTTTTTTTAAAAAATGGCATGGGGAAATAAAGGCATGGGAGAGACCCGTGTCCCGCCTGAGCTCGGGGAGACTGCTGCGGGATCCCACAGAACAGCTGCAGGATGGGCGACAGGTCTCACAGGCTGCAGAACCCCGCTCAGGGCTCCAACTCTCAGTCATCCCAGACTACTGCACAACACAGAAGAGCCGAGAACAGACCCTTGCGCAGACTCTAGCCCAGGAGTCAAAAGGAAGAGGGTAGTGGGAGAGCTCTGGAAGTTTACCACAGGGACGAGACTCTGGCTAGCTCAGGCAGCTAGCTTGGTGGTCCACTTGGTTTGACTGGCAGCCATGGCTGGAGTGCAAGGAGGCCTCCTGGACGGGAGGTGAGACTTAGTTCATCATTAGAAGGAAACCTGCTCCATTGCTCCAACATGGCGGATCCTGATGAAATGAGGCAGTCCACGGTATTAAGGCGTTTATTGTAAAAAGGCAGAGAGAGAGAGAAGAGTAAAGACGCAGAAGACGGCCATGGCCACGTGGAAAGAGGGGAAAGAGAGGGGAAAGGGGGGCAAGAGGTGAGAGAAAAAGCAAGATCTTAAGAGAGAGGAGGGGCCAAGCAGCCCCTTTTATAGTGGGCTGGGATACCTTGCAGTTGCCAGGTAACTGTGGGGCGGGGCATACCAGGCTGTAGTCAGGTGACTGTGATGGGTGGAGTCCAGGTAGACTACCAGGAGCTTGGGGCATTGTCTACATGATTGATAGCTACAGGATAATGGAGTTGAGGGCTCACGGTGTCCAGCACCTAATGTCTGAGGGCGTAGCTCACTGTCCCACCCCTTGTACAATTTTCTTCTGGGTTTCCAGAGTAAGCCTCACTCAACCAGAACACAGCTTGCCTTCCACCGTCCAACGAATTAACTATACCTGAGCTGCGTACTGAGACCCCGTTTCAAAAACAATAAAAAATAATTTAGTCACGTGCCAGTAGGAGCTGAATTAACATTCAAGTTGGGGAACACCTACAATTTTACAATGTATTCTCTCCTTTCCAAGTATATAATTTATAATCTTTCCAAGTATATAATTTATAATCTTTTCTTTTACCTTTGCAGAAACATATACACTTGTTTTTGGTTTAGTTTCCTATGGTTTTGGTTTTTTGAGACAGGTTCTCATATAACCCAGGTTGGTCTCAAACTTGCCATGTAGCTAAGAATAATGCTCATCTTTTTTTTTTATGATTTATCTATCTTTATTTTAACTGCGTGAGTGCTTTTGCCTCCATCAAAACATTTGTACCTTGTGCATGCCTAGTGCAGGAGGAGACGGAAAGAGGACATACGATCCTCTGGAACTGGAGTTACTGGTTGTCGTGAGCTACCCTATGGGTGCTGGGAGCAAAACACAGGCCCTCCATAAAAGCAGCAAATGCTCTGAACCACTGAGCCATTTCTCTAGCCCCAACTCTGAGACTTGATTGTTCTATATCAGCCTCCCTAGTGCTACGATTACAGGGGCACACTACCACATTCGATCTACGCTGCTCCAGGGACCAAACCCAGAGCTTCATGCTTGCTTCAAAGTACTCTACCAACTAAGCTACATTCTTAGGTCTCCCCCTTAACAAAATTACAAATGTTTCTCTGTCACCTAACACAGCAAGTATTGCTGCCAAATGGATTTTTAAGTGGAAAGTACCTTATGCTGCCCAGAATAGTTCATTAAAATAGTTCACTATAGCTATGGCTTTGGCTGATGTCCCTCCCTACTCCTGCTTCTACACACATCTTCTCTTTGTCTGCATCCCCTTCCACGGCTCTGTTTACAATGCCAGTACACATCAGAAGTGGCTAGATAAGGCTGATCAAACATGTGCTGTTATTCTTCATGTGACACACCATTGAAGGTATACAGGGTCCACAGGACTTCAGCATTGGATTGCCAAATAACAGTATAGTCTGCTGTCGCTATGGATATTATCTAATCTAACTTGTCCACCTTGAACTTGTTTGAAATGGCTTTGAGATATCCCATGTGAGTGGAAATTTACCGAAGATGTCAAGTACAAACTAAGACTGTAGAATATTGATTTAAGACAAGTGTAGCAAATACTCATCGTGAGGGAGCAGCTTTTTTTCCTCTGACAAAATCCATGATAAGCATAAAAGACAAAGGGAAAAATGTTTATCAAGCATCATTAAATGTAAACCTTTCTCTTAAAACATATCATTAAAAGTGATGCAGACGTAGAATCCTAACATTTTGGAGGTATAAACAGGAGAATCAGCCATTCACGGTCATCCTTGGAGACATAGCAAGTGCAAGGTTGGCTTGAGTATTTTAAGATCCTGTCTCAAAATATAATTTATAAATAAATAAAATGCATATTTATATATAAATATTATACTATATATCACATATAATATAGTATATTATTATGTATTTATATATTTTATTTTTGTTTTTATTCATTTATATTTATATTTGTTTGTATATTATATGCTTATATCTAAATATAATATTTTTTATTTTTATAATAAATAAACAAATGTATTTATTTAAATAAAAGACAATATATGATAAAATATTACATATACTCATAGATGATGTAAGCTACTAAGATTAACCACTCATCAAGTTATAGCAGAGAAAGTAAGATACTCAAAGTTCTAGAAGGCACTAAAGAAATACAAGCCAAAACCATGAAGTTACCATTAAATATATTAGAATGGATATAATGTTAAAATACCAGCTGTATGTCAGCATGTCATGGAGAACTAAGAACTTCTCTAGTTTCTGGTGGGGATGTAAAGTGATACAAATTTATTAATTACAATTCTTCATGCAAAAGACAGATACACAAAATTAAAATCAACGCACCAAACAATTGATGGTCAGTTCCTATGAGTGGATGGGTGGTGGAGACCCCCATACTCAGAAGGATAAAAGCAGAAAGTGTAACCAACAAGGAAATTATGAGTTTTTATTATATATCAACATCTTTTTGTGGCCAGGAATGTTGCAGCAGTATGGTCTATGCAATCTGCTGTAGCCAGAGCTGTGTCAAAGCAGGTATGCTCGCCACATGGAGTCTCTTGCTTTCAAACAGTTTAAATACAGTAAGCAAAGAGTCATTTACCTATTACAAACTATTTATTTATTAGGTTTTTTTAAGTGTTTGTCCACACATGCTCCCATATGCACTTACATGTCAATGCCAAAGGACATCATTAGCCACAGAACAGCCTTTGACAGCAAGGCTCAGTGAAAGACAATGAGATCTGAGTCAGACCATCCACCCAGGACACAGATCTTAGTCAAGGGCTGACCATAGTCCACTTCATACCTCGTCCCATTTGTGATGGATTCAGCTGCAGACTCATTTCTCTGTACTCTCATGTTTGCCCTGTTACCATTCGATTTCCTGAGAACGGGAACATGTAAACCACTGTGCGAATATAGTTCCCTGGAACACGTTTGAGATGACTGAGATTCATAACAGTCCAACCATCCCAGGACGGAAAGGTCTTCGCTCATCTCAGAGGATGAGTGATTGGTAGCCAAGCCCCTCCAGGTTGTTCTTTACACGCTCAGTCAGAAGTAAGGCCACAGAGATGCAGGACTGATTGCAACTGTTCGTTATGCCCGTAGTCCACTGAAAATTTTATACAAAATTCTTTTGTTTTTGGAAAGCATATTTCTATAACAAAATCACCTGCACTGGGTTGAAACAATTTATCTCAATGTCCCAGGACATTCCACAGGACCTTGCTCCAAACAAACTGTTCCATTTTATTTTATAAAACAACATGAGGATTCTGGTAGAGGACCTGCATTCGATTCCCAATACCCATGTGGTGGTTCACAACCATTCATAACTTCAGTTCCAGTCAGTTTCCAGTCAATCCAGTGCCATCTTCTGGCCTCCAATGATAGTAGGCATGGTACACAAACATATATGCAGGCAAAACACTCACACATAAAATAAGTAAGCCTAAAATAATTTTAAAAAGCAGTATGCAAAATACTAGTCATACTCTGCACATAAACAAAGAAATAAGAGATCTACACATAGGCTTGCTTACTTTAAGTCCTATTTCACTTTTATGAGCTGAAACATAAGTTTTCTGGAGACCCAGAAAGCTCAGGTTTCACAATCCTGCCTTTCCTCATTAGTTCCACATTCAGGCGGGTAGGCTGTGTCATTCATAAAGTGGAACCAAGTCCTTCCCCCGGGGGCCAGTCAGTATTGTTCAGAGGAATGCTGGTATTATATACATGTCATTTTATTTAACTGCATAATAGCTTTTTCACAGCTGAATTTTTCTAAAAGGAAAAGAGAAGCTATGTTCTCTTCAATTTCAGAACAGCAGAAATGATTTTTCAGAGCGCGGAGAAGCTGCCATGAGGTACTTCTCTTCACGTTGCCAATACAGGCTCATCCTCGAGATCCATTAGCTGTGACAGCTCAGGTTCAGCAGTACCCAGCGGTACCTCAAACACGTATGGATGGCCAAACGGGCCCTCCTTGTAATCTTGTCTAAGATACTCAGACATACAAATCACCAAATTCTCCAAAGGTACTTGAGTTCTTAAGTTTGACTTCATATTTTATCTTGATGGCTTGACTGTACTGGAAATTTCCAAGAAGGCTTCCTTTCAGGCTCACCAAAGAAGAATGGACACAATGGTGTCAGGAAGTGGAGAGAACAACTGGCCCCTAACAACTTAGGGATTCGCTGGGTCAACTTGCAGGAGGTTCTCTGCCCTTGATTGGTTTTGTTCTCTTCTAGCCTGCTTTGCTTTAAGACCCAGGAAGCGCGGACATCTTTGTGGACCTCAGTTTCACTGATAAATCAAACTGAGTGCGAGCTGTTAGTGACACTATCACATTTACAGAGTCAGGCTGGGAATAAGCGACTCTGTTGACTAATAGTTATTTATCTCATTATTTATCCTGTTATTTCTCTTGTTAGACTGGAAGCTGTTTACCATCAGCCCAGTCTTTAATCAGGCCAAACCCAGGAAGGTAGAACCTGCACAGTGCACACTGCTGCCTAAGACCCAGAGTCCAGAGCCCACTGCCGTGGCTCATTCTCAGAACTGGCTAACTGAGAATCCTCATGGCCAGAGCCATAAAGACCTGCGGCCTGATTTTGCTTCTGCTTTCTGGCTATTCAAGCACCTATGCGCGCTACATGGAAAAAAAGGGAATGAAGTTTGTTGGGGTGGGTTGGATTTGTGGGGAAAATGCCTTCTCCAAATCGGTTTTGGGGGGGTGGGGGAGTGGGTTAAGGTCTTCAGAGTTGAGTGTACATCATGGGCTGGGGCTGAGGTGCTGGAAATGCTTCATTTGCATGAAGAAGAATTCCAGGTGCTTGTTAGACATGTCCTTATATGGAGAGAGGAAGTTCAACCAGGCTGACTACCTCAACGACAGTGGAGGTCGGGGTAGGACGGGGTAGGACTATGTGCCTGAGCAGGAAGGTCCAAAACAGGAGGGAATTGATCCTTACTCCTGCCAATCTCAAAATGAGATTTTCGGGATTCGGACACTTCCCTACACTTCCTCCAAGCCTGCCCCACAACCCCCACCCCTCAGTCACACAGCTCGCTTTGCCCTACAAACACCAAGTGCTACTAAATGTTCATAAATAAGTAAAGAGTAAGAGTTGGGCGCCATGAGATTGTGTATGACCAGTGAATGAGTATTTTAAAGGAAAAGAAAACGAGTTTTAAAAACAAGCTTTAAATTGGCCATCTTATGACGCAGAGAGGACTGTCTTTCCTACACTTTCCCTTGCTTCCTTTTTTTCTTTACATTGATCAAAATCAAGTGAGAGGAGTTATCAGGTGTGACATTGAATTCTGAACCTCAACGTTGCTGGGCTAAAGTTCCCACACATTTGTTCAAATATTTTTGATGCTTGTATGAAGTTATTTTTAGATTTGCATGTTAATCAGTAGGTTATAAGTGAAATGAATGCCCACCAATAATGTAAGTGGGTTAATGTTAGGTGGAAGCCCTGCCTGTAACATGACTGACTTCCACTGCTGTAGCATTAACGCCCCGCTGAGGCCAAAGCAGGTTTTAGACTAGGGGGAATCTACAAGTGCATAAGCCAGCTCCTTTAAAAAAAATCTTTGTCTCTGTCTCTGTCTCTGTCTCTGTCTGTGTGTCTCTTTATCTTTGTCTCTCTCCTCTCTTCCCACCTCCCACTTGTATCCTCTGTTCCTGATTCTATCATTTCCAAACCTATAACCTATCACCTCCTCTCTCCTCTTCCTGTCTTTGAAAGCAAGAGGTGCCACTGCTACATCCTGCTGATTCTCTCCCCACCCCACCCCCACAACATAGAATTTTTACTAATTATTTGGGAATTTCATACAATGCATCCTGATCACACTTTAGCAGAGGCATGGGGAAAGGACTCAGTTTCCTCTAAGGCACTGGCCGCTGGGAGTTTGACCATGCTCCAATGAGTATACGGGCAACGCAAATTCTTAGTGATTCATGCCATTAGACTCATGTCTACTTCCTAGTAGATCTTTTGATGACCTAATTTAAAAACTATTCCCTCCTTTGCATATCATGTTTGTAACTTATCTATTTGCCGTTTTAGCTGAATATATGTTGACACTCAAGTTTCTTTCGTCCTAAAACCACCTTACTATAAACTCTCTTGCAACATGAGTTAACACTGTAACTACCCACCCTTTTCAACCAGGCTTTACTTCCTAACCTCCCATTCAATAACCAACAACCACATGCTAACCAGGGTTTAAAAACATCAATAATACGCATTTGAAAAACATAAATAAATAAATAAATAAATAAATAAATAAATAATCCATTATGGTCAGGATCACAGTGCTATTTTATCTGAAACTTTTCATCCAGTTTTTAATCATAGGATATGAATTAGATGTGATCAGTTGACATCATCTTTTGCAATAGAAAATGAAGACTCAAAGACACTGGATAATTTCTGTTAGCTAACAGAGTCTGGCTCCTGTCCCTGTTCTATGTACTCTTTCCACAGCCCTTCCTCACATCCCTGCTTTGGTTCCATTTCATGCGCTCCTCTCTACTCCTTATGGGAACCTGGAGTCTATCTTATGTCGGTGACTAATAGTTGTTCCCTTATATGTACAGCAGGCAGCAAACGAGCC
The DNA here is from genome assembly GCA_019843815.1 of Montemys delectorum. Lineage (NCBI taxonomy): Eukaryota > Metazoa > Chordata > Mammalia > Rodentia > Muridae > Montemys > Montemys delectorum. The sequence continues at coordinate 33,510 of JADRCD010232231.1, forward strand.
CTAGAGATTCTATTCTGAAGTCACCATACTGTTTTGGGGCAGACTGCCTGATAGAACAGGGGTATGGGCTATAGCCCATTCACAGAATTATGCCGGGAGGGAGGGAGGGAGGGAGGGAGGGAGGGAGGGAGGGCACTCTCTTGTACCAGCACTGAGCCATGCAAGTGAGTCACCAGAGGAAACTAAAAAGAAAGCAGAGGTGCATGTGGGGCTCCCTCCCTCTACATCCTGCAAGGAATGCAATGAGAAAATAAGACCAAGAGATAAGGGGTGCCACAGCAGAAGATGGAAAGGCAACCTAAGAATTTAATGTTGTAAAGAGAGCTTGTGACCCTACTTCCAAGGAAACTAACTCACCTTCTACAACAACCTGCTGGGTTACAACAGCAGTTCCAGCACTGTGTTGCCCACCTCATGGTGGCACACCAATATTCCACATCTCCCCTCATACTATCCTGGGACATGGGCTGATTCTCATGAATACTCCAGTTTCAAAGAATCCCTGGTCATTTCTTGTAATGGGCTTACCACTTAACACGTCCTCCCCATGTCTAAAGGAGTAGTTACAGTGAAAACATCAGGCATCTTTCCTAACCTGTAATAGGATATTTTGAGCACACATTAAATCATACATGGTAGACAGGGATCCTTAAAAATAGGCAAGGTTGAGGCTGGCAAGATAGCTCACATGTAAAAGTGATTGCTGCCAAGTCTGATGACCTGGGTTCAATTCCTGGAATCAAATGATGCAAGGAAAGAGCTGACTCCCATAAGCTATGTATCCACTGACCTCCACGTGTATTCAGGACATCCACACATACCCATCCATCACATACATAATAAATAAACAAATAAATAAATGCCAAAGGTCATTTGATCTATAAACCATGGACTTCAGTGTACTTATTTGACTCCATTTGGATTCCACATTCTTCTTAGAATTCAAAGTCTTAACGAAGGGTGACCTCGGATGAAGGAGTTGAGACATCATTTCTGCCATTGTGGCTTCTCCCACAGTAGCCATGACACTCCCAACCCAGAGCTTTGAGATACCATCTCCCCCTCACTTATGTGAAGAGGCTGTGAAAAGGCTTCTCTTAGAAAAGCAGGGTTGGGTTACAACAGCTGGTAGCTATCCTCTGCAGAAAGGCTGTAGGCTAATGGGCAATTATGGGTTAACTGTGTAGCCCGGCTCATTATACACTGAAGGCAGGAGACACAATGCTTTAGCTAGAGGATGATTCTCATGGTGGGAATTACAGAACCTGGCAAGACAGCAGAGAGATATTTTGAGGCAGGCAGGCTTTCCAACACCAGAAATAACAGCCAGTAGGAGGCTGCCTACGTGGGCCTCCAGAAGGTCAAGCTACCCCTGCTCTGTCAGCAGGAGCCCTTTGAATCATCTCAACACTTTCCTCTTAGCCAAATCTATCCATCCCTACCCCTCCAATCCCGTCCTTCAAGGGCTCTGGAGCTATCTTTGAAATGAAGCAGCAACCAGGAACTCTTTATGTGGTTTAAGATTTGATGGAGAACATCAAATGGGGAAGACACAAGTTACTGGAGAGCCAATAACCTCCTCAGACTCACAGAACTGAAAGTTCAATGCGGGGCGGGGAACGGGGGCAGGCGGGGGCGGGGAACAGGGACAGGCAGGGGCGGGGGTGGTGGTGGTGGGAAGCTTAGCAAGCCAGCTATAACTCACACTGCCAAATTTGCTTCCACGAACCTCCAAGGTCCAGGGACACCCATCTGTTCCTTGAACTGCCTACCACTCCCTCTCCCTGAAAGTCAGAGCAGTATGACAGCCATCCACACACAGGATTCCACTCCCACCACTCACTTTCTACCCCAGCTCGAGGCTCCTAGCACAGTGCACCAAGCACAGATTCCCTGGATTCCCCAGAGCGTAGCAGCTTGTTCTCAGAAATGCCTTACGTGCTTCCTGCAGGGTATATTTTCATTGAGTCTGCATGGTTGGCACACTCCACCCATAAACAGAAGCCCAGGGTACAAATAGATAACATAACTGATTTACTCCGAGCGTTGAAAATGTTTAATCAACTGATAGCGTTAATAAACCATCTCATAGGAAAACCAAGTGGCAATTGCCCAGTCTGGGACTCATTCATATCAGCTGAAAAGCTCATAGGCACTTAAGGTTACTGATGGATGCGCGTGAGAACTATGCAAACTGTGAGAGTCTCTTTCGATATTCACATTTGTTCATATTTCTGAGTAACATTGAAGAACGGCGGATCAGCAGCTCTCCCTGACAGAAGTAAAACACCATTCACCCATCCCAGTATCACGTTTCCTGCAGCCCCCATAGCTAGATTAAATAAACTATCTGGGTGTGGGCATTCAGACAGCAGCCACACACATCTCCAAGCCTGGAGATGTCTAAAGCAGAACCATTCCAAAAGCAGCACTCCCCCCACCCCACCCTACCCCAAAAAATAAGGTGTCAGTTAAAACACAAGTAGCATGTGGTGAAATAAAATTTCAAGTATTTCATTCAAATAATTCAAGACCACAAGAGCTTATGACATGACCACTTAAGAATGCTGTAGTGCTTAGTCATTCATTCACCATCCAAATCCATTTACCAGACTAGACGCTCCCCAAGAGTTGGGATCTTTTTCTTTTTCCTGCTGTAGCTAGTATCTCAGCTGCTGTCTACTACTGTATAATAATGATTCAAAAATGTAATGTCTGATTGTGGATACCAGCAAGTACTGGCTGACAGGAGCCTGATACAGCTGTCTCCTGAGAGGCTCTGACAGTGCCCAACTAATACAGAAGTAGAGGCTCACAGCTATCCATTGGTCTGAGTACAGGGTCCCCAATGAAGGAGCCAGAGAAAGGACCCAAGGAGCTGAAGGGTTTGCAGCCCCTTAGGAGGAACAACAATATGAACTAACTAGTACCCTCAGAGCTCCCAGGGACTAAACCACCAACCAAAGAGTAAACATGGTGGGACTCATGGCTCCAGCAGCATATGTAAAGTAGA
>JADRCD010232233.1:0-15109 GCA_019843815.1 Montemys delectorum
CTTGTCACTCTCCCTTACTGCTGCCTGGGGCCTCAGAGGTGGTGTCTGACAGCAACTGCATCATCTCCCCCCCCCCCCCCCCCCCCCCCCCCCCCCCCCCCCCCCTGAAAGCCCAGCTTAATCCGGAGTTAATGATGGTGGTGGAGAGTAGGGACCCTGTCCCAGCTGAGACCACCTGGAGAGAGCGGAGGATGGAAGGGAAGAGAAGGGGGGATGGAAAAGCTGCTGGGAACAAGCTTTAACAACAGCAGCTTCCAGGAACTCAGTCTGGGTAGTGGGAGGCGGCGGAGTGGGGTCTGGGCACACCGGTACTTTAAGATTAAGATCGTCTTTCATCCTGAATAAGCTTTCTCTTCCACACTCAGCCACACTCTCCCCGATCCCCACATGTACACACCCTCATGTCTCACCCGCACATGATCTTACAGTGTTCTCATATCACCCGTACGTTCATAGACAGATGTCTCTCTCTAAGCCAATCAAATGGCCAGATATGCATCTGCACATAACTTCTATTGTTGACCCAGCTGCCAACAGCCCCACCCGCTCATTCCATGTGCATGTACTCATAAGTAGCTCTACTCATTGATAATAATTAAGTCCTGACAAGAATTGTGCTGTTGATCCGTTTGCACATATTGCTGCCTGATGCCACACTCCAAATTCTTTCTCAAAGTGCTCTAAGAAGCCAGGCGCTGCTTCTCTCTCCAACATGGAATCTGACCCTTTGGAAAGTTTAATAACGTTCTGCACCTCAACGCAAAGGAGAAGCTCTGCCCTCATCCAGCCTCACCTTGCAGCTGACATTTTTAACCACAGTGCCGATGACTTCTGACTTCAGATTTTTTGGGACCATCTGAGGCCCTGGCTCCACCCCGGAGGCCTGAAATCAGAAGTTCTGGGAGTGAAACCCAGAAACCTGGGGTGTAAAAGACGCTTGAAAGGAACTGGGTTTGAGAGCATCGAGGTCTAAGCTGTGCCGCACTCACACCTGCACCTCATATAGCGTCTGTCTGGTCCGCAGACAGCCTCACACAGCCCACACCGCTCCATAGCTGCAGACAGACCTGTCTATGCTGCCGTACATACAGGTGAGCACATGTGGACACCCACACTCTCGGGCAGAGGCAGCCCTCTCTGCGGGCCTTGCCCCAAACGCCCTCATTCCTTGCCCCAGTGACTCTCTTCCCCAGAAAAGACATGAGGCATTGCAGAGGAAGAAAGAAGCCAGCGAGGAAAGATGCTTGCTTCTCCTTGCCCTGGGTGTGAGGATCCAGAGATCCATGCTAGCAGGAGGCGAGCAAGCCAAGAGCAGAGGAGCACTTTCTAGGTCTCAGGAAGGAGCAGATCTTGAATCGGGTCACACTGGGAGATGGCAGCCCAGGTCCTGGCCCTGGGCCTTTGCCAATTACCTTCTGACCCATTTGGATTAGAGTTCCCGGAGGGAGGGGTGCTCACACCTCTTGCTTCCAAAAGGAGTTGCCCCCCCCCCCCCCCCCCGCCAGGAGAGGAGTTGCCGAGGAGGACCTGTCCTCAATGGGAGTCAAGAGCAGGGAGTGGGTACCAGAGGAGATGGAGGCAGGAGGAGGGGCATCTAGAGTCATCTCCTCTCTCTCTCTCTCTCTCTCTCTCTCTCTCTCTCTCTCTCTCCCTACAGTAGACAGATGCAGTATCTCGTTCTGTGCAGTCAGAGCCTCCCACCCTGGCCGTTCCTCCAGTCTGGTGCAGATACCAGGACCAAAGTGTGGGAGTGAGATCTACTCAGCAGCCCCATCCATGTAGCACGGTGGGGAGATCACAGCAGCCAGGACCTGGCGAGAGCTTTTGAGCATGCCAGCAGAGACAGGATATGGCTGTGTCTTGAACAGTTGTGGGCAAAAAGTGTGGCCTAGACTCCAGGGCTGCGGGATGGGTACCCTTCTCTTCTTCTCCCTGGGAGCTCTTTGGGGAAAAGAGACTCCTGTTGATTTGAATTTGGGACCCAGGCCCAGCCAAACAATAGCCTGCCAGCCCCTCAGCCCCAACTCTTGGAGACACCCAGCTCCAGAGCAGGAACTCTCCAGCCTGTTTGCTCCCTTCCCTGCCTTCTGGCAGCTGCTTCCAGTTTCCGGTCTGAGCGTGGAGAGTACCATGCAGGCAACCCGGCTTTGCCTCATCTGGCTGCTCTCTGCCCGACCCATCCAGATCCCCTCAAGGAAGCCCCTTGGTGGCATTCTATGGGGTAGCTGCTGTTCCCTTGGGTCCAGGATCCTGGAGCATTCTCTAGGAAGAAGGTCTCAATATAATGGGGGCGTTCCATAGAGCACTTGACATGTACCACATCCAGCTGAAGGCATCGTTTTCATTTGAATCACATGTTAGCTCGGGGGTCACCCTTGGCGATGCCCACACCACAACTGTGCAGTGAAGTTCTAGAGGTCACATCTCCAGTGGATAGCATGGAGACTCTGGCTGTGCCACATTGCACTGGGTGACACAGGGTAAACCACTCAGCCTCGCTGGGTCATGTTTTTCTTCATCAACATAGTAAAGATTCATTTCCTTTCCTCCCAACTTCAAAGGTAAGGTAAGACCCAGATTTGGGAAGAATTTAGCAAGGAAACAGGCCTTAGTAACGCAGAGGAATTGCTACCTAAGTGGCAGTAGTGATTTAACCCTATGATCAGCTGCTCTTACCTGGAGAGGAGGCCAGGGACACTGTGGCTAGCAGCAGCAGCAGCAAGCTTGGCTTTTTCCTGACCGGTGTCCCCATGGTGGGTGTTTCAGGCAAAGGCAGAGTCCAGAAGACAGGAGCCCGCAGCCCAGCTCCAGGAGAGTCAACTGGAGACTGAGACACACCTAAGGCAGGAGGCAGGATGAGAGCGCTGAGTGAGTATCGGTGCCCTCCCACATCGGGTGAGGAACTCACTTTCCTGCCTGGGCTGTGGAGCAAAAGCACTCATCTTTCTCAGGTCCCAGAGGAGGGAGGGGCTTGCCTATTACCAGGGAGCTCTTCCAGGGCTAAGTGCCTTCTGGTTCCCCCCTGGGAGTCTGGCTCTGCCTGGTGCTCCCCCACCCCACCCCCAGGCTCCAGCCAGCAGGTGCTGATCAGGAAGTGAAAGCGGAACTAATTGGCAGGCAAGAACCCACCTGCCTGCTTGTTTGCCTTGGTGATCCTTCACTTGGGTAAGGAGCTAAACAAGGCTTCCTCTGGTACCTGGGGACCAGGACCACTCTCTTCCTGCTCTTCTTCCCATAGCTGCCCGGGTGGAGGCCACTCAGCCCCTCTGGAGCCTCACAGTCTCTGAACCAGGCCTGATCTTTTCTCAAATTTAAGGAAAGGCTCAAGACTTAGCTCTGCTCCAGCCCGTGGTGCCCAGGTAAGGCACCTTAGGTGTTTCGAATGGAGTCATGACCTTGGTCCTATCAGCCACACTCCCACCACGAGAGTGAGTGGTCCAGCAGCTTTCTGCACTGCAAGCCTTAAGGAGGAGCCTCTGCCTTACCCTGGGATAGCAGAGACTTGGTCAAGTCAGTCTGGGTAGGTCATAGGGAGGAGGACAGCCGCTGAGGAGGCAAAGGCCTCATTCAGAGAGGAAAGAGCAGGGACAGGGTCGCCTCCCTATCTCCTTCTCCGGGGGAGGGGGGGGGAGATTTCCTGGGACAAGGACTCCCAGAAGCTGGCTTTGTAGGTGTTAGGGTCACCACAGCCCATTCCTCCCTCTCAGAGCTGCCACAGGGCCAGAGCACCTGGCTGCAGAGTCTGACAGCCCACCCTTCTGTCGTGTCTGCCGAAGGCCCAGGGCAAGGTGGGTTTTTCGTGTCCCACCCCCCCCCCCACCCCCCACCCCCGCTAACTAGCTATGCAGCCCTGTTGTCTATATCCCTGTCCTCTGTGAAACTGCTCTTTCAGGTCCTTCAGCTCTGGCTCCCTGGGGGCTTCCTGAGACAGCAGAGCGGGAAGCCTGCCCCGCAGGCTGAGAAGGAAGACTGTAAAGATGAAGGTGGGCTCAGGACGTGCCTCACCTCCCTACCACGCCACTCAGAGGAAAAGCTCTCCTCCGGCCCTCCTCCACCTGGGTTCCCAACCACCTTCCCTGCTTCCTGCAACCGAAAGGCAAGGAGGAGAGTACCTGGAGCCTGCCAGGGGTGTGTGTGTGGTAGGGATGCCTGGCAGAATCAAGAAGTAGAAGTTATGGTCCAGAACAGAAGCACTCCCTCCCCGTGTGACCCCAGCCTCATAGTCTCTGCTTCTTGTCAGGTCGTCAGCCCCCAAGTTGCCCGCCCCAGTTCTTGCTACTCTTAGGTGCAAGTACTCTTGCTACTAGGGTGCAAACATTTGGCATCTCTAGACTCCCCCATCATCCACAGCACCCCTCCCCCACCCCCCAAATCATTTCTCTATAAGTAAGGCGTCCTCATACCGTAGAGCCCGGTTCACACCTCACCTGCCTGGAAGCGCCCAAGATATCCCAGCCTAAATCCAGAATTCAGCCCTTGATCATCAACAGCTCCTGCCAGTGGAGCCGTTTGTCTGCACTGGAAGAGAATCAGTCCCCTAAGAAGGGAGGCTGAAGTCTGTGAGCACCATACTCAGCAAAGTGTCAGGCGCATGATATATGTCACTTGTGAGTCGCATTCAACTAGTTGAGAGCCGCGGTGGCCCTACGCCTCCAGGAGTCAACGGTCACCCACTACACATATGAGCATTCACTTGTACTCACAATGGAGCTCAGTATAGAACCTGACCAGGCTAGAAGGAAGGTCTTTGGTACTAGGTAGGGCAGCCCAGCAAATGGTACATATGCCCCCTACCCACGGACAAGCACACCAAGGTTTCCAGGTCAGCAGGGCATCTAGTCCTAGGAAATCTCACAAGTGTACCTCTAGCCACTGCACAAATGGGGGGCATTGTCCACAGCGCAGGGAGGTGCTGGCTCAGTTTGGAGCCTACCCACCCAAGGATTGCAAAACCAAAACCGACAGGCAAGAGTTAGTAATACTGCCTGATTGTTCGGGCAGTATTCATAAAGACTGATTTTATAAAGACTGATTTATTTTCATAAAGACTGATTTTATTCTTAATTGTGTGTATTTGTGTGGGTGTGTGCCTGTGAGTGCAGGTGCTCACACATGCTAGAAGAGGGTGTCAAACCCCTGGAGCTCAACATTGGGAACCTAGCGCAGGCCCTCAAAAGAGCAGTACACACGCTTAACCACTGAGTTTTCTCTCTGGCCCCCCGGCCTCATCTCTTTACAGCTCTGTGGGCTTAGACAAGTTATCCTCCCGGATGGAGCCTCAATTTTCCCATCAGCAGAATGGGGATTATGTGAGCATTACAGAGCGGTTCTGTGTCTACGCCTGTACTGGTTATCAGAGCCTTCTGGACGTGCATCAGTCCCCTGTGGAGAGGGAGGGAGAGGATGGCTCTAGATGCCCCTTCCCCTGCCACCATCTCCTCTGGTTTCCACTTCCTGCTCTTGACTTCCCCCCCCCCCCCAGGCTCCCGATTGAGGAATTTGGAAATCATTCTCGGGACTGGGGAATCGTGAACTCACATCTGGGCATGGAGAAGCTGCTCATCATTTGCTCCTACCCTTTGCCAGTCAGCCAGGGCTGGAGCTCAGTTCCAGCACAATGGCTGGGCCGGGAGGAGATGGGCAGTGGGCACTTATCCTGAACACACCAGAGCAAGGCAGAGACGAAGTCACAGTGGTCACCTCTGCCATGTAGTGGTCAAGATTTTATGTTGTCTTTCTGGTGAGGTCTGTAAATTAGGGATAATCCAATCCCACTGCGTACATTAAACTTTAATCTAGGATTTTTTTATCATCTACCAGCCTGGCCTAAATGCCCTGGGTACCCTCTAGGGGCCAAGACCTTAGAGGGGGTGTTAGAGGAGACGAGATTGGGAAGATGTGAGGTTTCTTCTGGGACAAACTGTACCACAACCAGTGTGATCAGATATGTTGAGCTCCATCGTCCTGGGTAAACTAGGAAGAGCTCACATAGAAGTCTGGAGTAAACGCTGGAGCTTTCTGCTTCCACGAAAGGGAGGCAGTCTGAATCTACCACGCCTTGCATTCATTTCCAGTACTGCGAGTGTGTGCATTTGTGAGTGTGAGTGTGTGCATGGGTGAGTGTATGTGTGAGTGCATGTGTGTGAATGCATGTGTGTATGTGTCTGTGTGCCTATGTGTGTGTATGAGTGCATTTGTGTGTGAGTGCATGTGTGTGTGAGTGTATGTGTGTGTATGTGTGAAAGCATGCATGCGTGAGTGCCTGTATGTGTCTGTGTGTGTGACTGCATGTGTGTGTCTGTGTGTATGAGTATGTGTATGTGAGTGTATATATGTGCATGTGTATGTGTGATTGCATGTCTTTCTCTCTATATATATATGTATATGTATATGTATGTGCATATGTATATACACCTTCAACCCATAATCATCCTGTAGCTGACTTTCATACACTGGGATCACAGGAATGTGCTACCACATCAACCCCATCACAGTGTTAGGTGACCATGGGCCAGCATTGTGCTCAGCACAGGGGAGGCAGTAACTGAGACTCTCCCTTTAGAGCACTCCCTGGATGGCTGAGAGCAGCCACGAGATGTGCTTTCAGGCTCAGAGATCAGTCATCTTCCCACACCATCTGCTCTATGACATATCCTAGAAGGCCCAGGATGGAGAGGGCCTTCTTGTCAGAATGAGGCTGGAGTGGAGTTATGCCAGGCCCAGATTGGCCCAGCCATCTCTGAACCAGCCAAGTCTTGCCCAGGCCAGCTGCCCTGGTACAGGGGTGCAGGCACAGGCTGTCACAGTCAGACACAGACTGTCACCATCCAGAGGCTGGTTCTGTGAGGTACTGGCACACGGGGGAATAAGCCACTGGAGGTTCAGGGTGCTGGTTGAAGTTTCTAATCCAGGAAACAAAGGGTGAGGGGAAGGCAGCTTAGGAAGAGCAGACTATGAGGTAGACTCCAGCATGCGACAGGACAGGGTTTCCTGGCTGAGGATCTCTAGGTGGAGCCAGTTTTTTTTTTTTAAAAAATGTACATAGTCCAGCAGGTATTTTGCTGCCTCCTGGGATGTCCAGCTCTCGCTCGCCCCAGCTCTTCCCTTCATCAGTCAAGCAGATCAGAGAGTGAAAGGGTGTGGTTGTATCACATACAGTGTGGTGGGAAGGCCATTGGGAGCATGCTATAAGACACAGAGAGGTCTACGGCCAACCTTTAAAACATTGCGGGAGCCTCTTCTATGCTCACCTTAGCCTCGGCCACGTCACACATCTCGAGTTTTACAGGGCGGGTTATTGAGCCAAGGAGACCTAGTATGTCCTCCTCACGTTTAAGGCGAGGATGTTGCAAACCTTTGCTTTTGGTTGCACCTTGTTTAGTAGACAAAGAAACATGGGCTCCTTTTGTAGCAAGGACTCATTCAACCACAGAAAGGACTCCTCCAGGAGGGTAAAAATCACCCCTACAAATGTTCCAGGTTAGCAATGGTCCTGGAATTTTGGTCTAGATGAGAGGTAGTGGTCCCCCTGGAAAAACCAGAAATGCTAGCATGTGGGAAGATGGATGGACAAGGATGTCATCATTTATCACCTGAAAGAAGATGGCCTGAGACTGGACTGCCCCCAGCCTAACTTCCGCCTCTGGCATGACTGTCTCAAGCCTTAGACCCAACACTGACCCCAGTTCTGCAGCTATCTTTACAGTCATGTGACTGGAGGTTGCCCTATGGCTCACCATCCTGCCCAGAAGTATCTTCTATTGTCTTTTTTGTTGTTGTTTTTTGGTTTTTGGTTTTTGGTTTTTGGTTTTTCCAGACAGGGTTTCTCTGAGTATCCCTAGCTATCCTGGAACTCACTCTATCCTGGTCTACTCACGGTAGACCAGGTTGGCCTCGAACTCAGAAAACCGCCTGCCTCTGCCTCCCAAGTGCTGGGATTAAAGGCATGCGCCACCACTGCCCAGCATCTTCTATTGTCTAATGTAAGTCCCTTACACTCCAGTGACATATTCTTTGCTCTGATTCTTCCCTTTGTGTGGATAAACCACTTCTTCCCTGATGCTCTGGTTCCACTCTGAGTCTCTCCAAGAACACAAATACCACCCATATCTATGCTTAGAGATTGGCTTTGAAATACATTTTCCCACCATCGTCTGGCTTGAGATACTTCCTGCCAGAGGGACCTTGTACTCCTCAAGCCCTAACAAATGCATGGCTGATAGTACCAGCGCAGAGGCTGACTCAAGTGCATCCTGCAGTTTACACACTTCTTAGGACTGATCTGGAGTCAGCCCGGGGCAGTACAGACAGCTGTCTAGTGGATGATGGGGACTCAGAGCTAATGCACGTGCCTCCATTTAAGCAGTGGCAGGAAGCGGAGGTGCCCAGCGGAGGCCACTAGACACAGTCTGAGGGTGACCCGAGGGCCAGACCTGAAGAGAACATGCTCTGGGATAGGAGGTGCGAAGGATGGCTTGGCCTGGTGGAGACTGGGGAAGAGACCAGTCCCTTCGGTGGCCCTTCCTCTCCAGGGAGCATGCCTCTCTTCCCAAACCCCTCACTTCTTCCAGACAAGGGCAGTGACTTCTGAAGAAGGCAAGTGGGACCTTGAGTGTCTTTGATGCCATCCATTCAGAAGCCCCTCCTATCTGTTTGTCTCATCCCCTGACTGCCTCTAAATTAGCCGGAGATCCCCACAGGACAGTAGGAAGGACTTTGACCTTGTGAGAGAAGCACTGAGTGGTTCTGCCTGAGCCTAGAGTTTGCCGCTAGGGCCCCTGGGAGGAGCCGAATGCTACTGACTCTGAGGCAGCCCTGAAACATGACACCTGTTTTAACCACCAGACCATTCCCTGCCCCACCCCTGGAGCCTCTGCTACACTTGCCCCTCCCACAGGTGGTCTACTCTTGGCTGCCCTGTGTCATTTAGTAACCTATCTGGTCCCTAAGAGCAGGACCTAGGACAGGTGGTAGATCATCTCAGAAGCTAAGTGGATGATGGGGCATCTGAATAGAGGTTTGAGGAAGTGCCCAAAACAGCTGCCTAGATGAGCTCAGGACCAGGCTATGTGAACAGTCCCTTCTTCTGCCTCCTTGGCAGAAGGGATTGGTGTTCAAACCCACGCTTGTCCAGGACTGGGGTCATTGCATGCACAACCACTCTGTGGTCACAAATGTACTAACAACTTTGGCAGCTTTACCCTGAAGACCGGAAGAAAGCTCAACTGTCCCTACCTCCCAGAGGTGGGGGTGGTGGCAGAGCTTCAGGGTCCAGGCTGTCTGCACAGCCCGAGACACTAGTCTCTAGGCACGACTTCACCCTTAGCCCCTTTCCCCCAAGTGCTGCAGCCAGTCTTGGAGGTGGTGACAGACACTCCCTGGCTGGTGCTGTTTCCCTCCTGTAGCCCATTACATAAGCTATGGGGCTAGGTAGAGGGGTTACCCCCTCTCTCTAGAATCCCCTGGAAAGCCAAACTTTGAGCAAATCCTTCCCTCCCACAGGGAGGCTGAGGGGGAGGGATTTGGGGAGAAGACAAGGTTGAGGAGGGAGGAGGGGAAAAGGAACTGCAGGCTACATTCCAGCCTCACCCTTGGGAGATAGGATTGGCCTCAGCTTCTCTCCCAAGTTCCAGCTTCTGGACAGCCTTTGCCCAAACTTGTGTTCTGTTCTCACCTCTCTTCAATATCCTCTTTAGTCCAGCAGAACCAAGACTTCACAAGGAGGTCACCCGGCAAAAGCAGCCCCCCACATGAAGTCAGCATTTGGAAACTCAGGTTCAGGTCCATTTAGGGAGTTCCAGGGACAGGCTAGAGCCTGGCCCAACAGAGTGCTGGGCCTTTTGGCAGGTAGTCACCACTGCCTGGTCAAGATATCTGGACCCTCCCAGGGGCCAGCTTCCTGGACGGGTAAATCAGGCCCTACAGAATGCCACCCACCTAGACAGGATGGGGAAGAGCCTGAGGGGTCGCTACGATGGGGCTGGAATGAGAGGTCAATCAGGACCCAGCCTGCTGCCTGTCCCTGTCCCCTCCCAAGTTTCCAGGAAGACATTCATAAGGGCTGAGCTGAGAGCCCCTCTTGAAACAGCGCCCAGGGAAACCTCTGGACTGGAACAGACAAAAATGATAGGCACCTACCTAGAGTGTGGGAAGGGTGTTGGCTGGGTAAGTGCTGCGGCCGCCTGGTGAGCAACCCTATCGCCAGCCTCGAGGCTGCTTGGCCCCGCCGGCCTTAGCCGCTGGCTGTCCTGGTGTGGCGGCAGCGGCAGCGGGCGAGGGTGCATATGTGTGTGCGCGCCCCGAGCCACTGCAGCATCTCTGCATCAGGATGCGCTCCTCCCTCTCGCAGGCTCCGCTCACTGGCTGGCTCGGCTCCTCAGCCAACGCTCGGCCAGAGATGGCTTCCTCTGCCCCCTCCCACCCCGCCGTCCCCACCCTCCTGGCTTTACCTCATTTGCTGTCATTTAAGGACCAAGGAGTGAGCCAGAGCACTGCCGTCCTCCATCAAGCTTGGCCAGCTCCATGCCCAGGCCAAAGCTGCAGAGGGGTTCGCTGAGAAGGCACCAAAAAAAAAAAAAAAAAAAAAAAAAAAGAAGTGTCTCTTGCTTCTGAAATCCTGGAGACACATGAGCACCAGGCATCTAGCTTCTCTCCTTCCCTAGTCTCTTGTTAGAGAATGGGATCCACAGCATGCCTCCAATTCTGTGCTGGGTGGCTGTGTAGGAGGGGTCAGCCTCCATTACCCCTGTCCCCTTGCCCATCACGTTCCTTTTCCTTGTATTTGCCCAGAAGTAACATGGAATTTTGTCATTGTTGCTGTCAAAATGGTCAAAATATAAAAGAAATTAAGACTAGCAAAAGTCTCAGATTCTTAACCCATTTTTAACAAATTTGAATACCTGCCTCTAGGTTTATATTTTCACTTGCATGTCATGGGTTATGAGAATTAACTTATGAAAACGAGACCACAAAATACATCATAATGTGCAAAATATACTAACTATACAGTTGAGCTTGGACACCTTTGTACGTGGGTACTCCTAGGTCCAGCCCACTTTCAGGCAGCAAAAGGTTTGATTGACTTCATGAAAACTCGTGGGCCTGGAGTCTGAGTACCAGAAGGGTCTGCTGCTCTGTGCTCTGCTATTGAGAGGATGTGTGTGTTTGGCTAAGTCCCCTGCCTCCTTCGAGCCGCACTGGTAACCTGCAATGGTTAAAGATGGCAAGGTCTTTGCTAGCTCAGAGATTCCAGAGGTTCATCCTGGGTAGGAGTGTACCCCTCCGGCCCTGATCCAGTCATGCTTCAGAAGACCGAAGCCTGCCGGCAGAGGGACCAGCCATCTGCAGCACCAGTCAGCCCTGACAGGCCGTCACTGTCTTCTCACCCCACTAGGGTTGCCTGCTGTCCAGGGCCAAACTGGCTAGTGGCCCAGATGCTGCAACAGCTGGCAAGGCTGGCCAGCCTCTGAGCTTTAAATGCTATATCTGTCAAATACAGACACAACTCCTGTCTTGCTGATTGGCCAGTGGCTGTGGGCCCGGAGGGGAGTAGAGATCCTAATGCTCGACGGAGTCCTATGCCTCTCTTCTCTCAGTGCCCCTCCCAAGGGCGGGCACACCTCTGAAGCATGACTTCTTTGTTCTGATACAGAGATGCCTAAAATCTACTAAGATGTTTCTCGGGTAATTTTGAATTAAATTCGTGATAAGACAGGCACATCCACCTCCAGGGTGGCCTATCCTCGATATCATGGTCCTGTTTGTCTGTTGGTCTGTCTGTGGTGGCAACTATGCTGTTCTCGAGGTTTCTGAGGTAAATGACACAGCTAACCTCTCCCAAGTGAGCCTTGCTCCATCCACCTAGAGGCTCCGCAAGGTGTATCCAGCAGAAGAGAATAGGGGCAGGTCCTTGCCACATGGTGATGTGTCTGCTGCAGTGGGCTGATGAGCCATGGGTCTGGAACTGTTTGCAGAATTGTTTTAGACAGAGACCGCTGTCTTTGTTGACTCTATTTTATGACAACTGCTGCCCTTGTGGTGGGGATGAGGTCTGGGAGCGGGGGCGGGGGTAGGAGGGATGCTATTAGTGTCAGCAAATTTGTTCTCAGATTCCCTTCCTGCCAACCTGCCCCACTGCAGGTGGATCCTGACCAGCGTAGTAGAAACGAGTATTTGCTAAGCCCGGATCTCAGTTTAGAAAGACAAGTCCCAAACTTGCCTTCTCACTCGTGCTGAGTGATCAGCTGAGCCTGATCCAGATGAGTTGCAGGGTTGGGCACCAGGGATCTTCAATGCCAGCCTCTGGCATGCTTGCATTCTGGGGAATGCCTGAGGTAGGCATGTGAGGATCCAGGCAGGGCTTTGCCATGGATTCCATTAGTTTGATAATAGCAGAAATATTGTCTGTCTCCAGAAGGCCAGAGGCTATGCTAAGAGCTTTACCCAACATACTCATCTAGGAGGTACGTACATTACTCTCCTCTGTTCTTCCCCCTCCTTCTCCACTCCTCCTCCGCCTTCTTCCTCCCCTTCCCCCTTTTCTTCCTCCTCCTCTTTCTTCGTTTCCTCCTCTTCCCCCCTCCTCCTCCTCTCCCTTCTCCTCTCCCCTTCTTCCCCTTCCCCTTCTCTCCTTCCTCTTCCCCCTCCTCCCCCTCCTCTTCCTCCTCTTCTTCTTCCTCCTCCTCATTTCACCTGTCATGCTGGTCATAGGCAGCTAAAGCAGCAAAGTGGCTGACCTCTAGCTCCTGGCTTAACTCTTTGCCAAAGATGCCAGTTGTCTGCTTTTAATGGTAAAAGGGATGCAAAATAGAGGGTAAGATCATTTTCTGATTGGGGTACCTGTCAGAGCCTGGAATTCCTAGCATGGTTGACCATCAGGGGCAACCCTTTTTAACATGGAGAATCAATCAAATTCTGTGGTGTCCAGAGCACCCGATCTCCAAGCTGTGTTTCCACAGACTCGAAAATGGGGTGAGAAAGGACCAGCTGAAGATAGCTAATCAAACGGGCCACTGTTTGGACTGTAAGCATTTGGTGTCCCCTCGGGAAGAGGCTCAGGAGGCATCCTGAGGACCATCCAATCCTCCCAAGGCCATCTGCTCTTCTCTGTGTTAGCTCTGCTCAATCAATAGCAGCAGAGTCCAGAGGAACTCCATCAGCCCATCTATCTCCTCTCTTGGCTTCTCTAAGCCAATAGCATAACTGCCTCTGGTTTTAGATTCTTTGCACTTTTCTGGAGCATCCAGGAGGCTATGCATAGCTGCCTAGAGTGGCAGGGTACCAAGAGCCAAAGAATGGTCTATCTTCAAAGTATTTTTTTTTTTTTTTGAGACAGGGTTCCTCTGTATAGCCCTGGTTGTCCTGGAACTCACTCTGTAGACCAGGCTGGCCTTGAACTCAGAAATCTGCCTGCCTCTGCCTCCCAAGTGCTGGGATTAAAGGCTTGCGCCACCACTGCCCAGCTTCAAAGTACTTCTGATCTTTGTAGACGCTGTCTGCTGTAAAATGTGACCGTCCATCCATAGCCATCTTGATGTGGAAGCAAGACACTGAAGACAGGCCAGACTGGCCCTCCATCCTGCCTCTGAGCATCTGTGTGGCCATGGACACGTGACCCTCACCCCATCTGCATGCACACTCAGAGCTGACACCAGCATACAGGCACAGGGAAACTCAGTCAGCTTTCCTTTGGCCTTTTGAGAATGGAGCCTGCCCAGCGGTAGCATAAGTGCCCGCAGCGAGGAACGTTTCCCACTTTCTCCTTCTGCTGCATTGAATAGAGTGGCCACAGTTCTGCCACTGAGAGAACAGATCATCCCAGAGCAGCAACTCTTACCTGGGTCACTTCTAGGCAAGGCACTGACTAAGACTTGATTGCTCTAAGAGCCCATTCTTCTTTAAAAGCAGATAAACAAATTAAAAACAAAACCCAGGGTCTCTAAGCAGTCCCGCCTAGCCTTGAACTGTCTTGTCACCTATGATGACCTTGGAGTTGTGATTCTCCATCCTAGTGCTGGAATTAGAGTTGTGGGTTACCACATCTGACCCTATTTGGTGCTGGGATGGAACCCAGGACTTTGTGCAGAGTAAGCAGGCACTCCCTCCATGGAAGTGTACCTCCAGCTTCCATCCCTATTATTTATTCAGTAAAAAGGGAATGATTTTACTTCTATTTAAGATGGTAGTATGGCTAGGTGGTTAACAGTACTTCTCTTCTGTTCTCTTCTCATCTCTCCTCTCTTCTTTTCTCTTCTCTTTCTTCGATTCGATTCATTGTTTCTTTGTTTGTTTCTTTTTTGAAGACAGGGTCGCACTATGTAGCTCTGACTGTCCTGGAACTAGCTCTGAAGATCAGGCTGGCCTCAAACTCACAGAGATACACCTGCTTCTGCCCTTCAAGTCCTGGGATTAAAAGCCGTGTGCCACCACCGCCCAGCTTCTAGTAAATTTCTAAAAGGACTTCACGGACTGTCAGCTGCTTTCCAAAGTTTCCATCACTATTTTCTTAATCGTGCAGTGTCTGGACGGAAAGGTCATCTCACTCAGCCCCCATCCTCCCACCTAGCTCGGTGCCTGGTCCTTGGCAGAAACCCAGTAAACATAGCTGACCAGGTGAATGGCAGGAAGGTGGGGATGGGGTGGGCAGAGGGAGAGAAAGACTTCAGTGGGACAGAGAGATGTGCCTCCTGGATTGGACTACACAGGTGAGAGAAAGTCGGGGATGCTTTCCCAGCATGGGGCATGGGAGTGGCAGGAGCCTGGATGTGGGGCCCGGGCAGGGAGGGAGGACCTAGGTAATGCCAGGAGGAGTGAGGTTGGCCCGAGTAGGAAATCTCCACACTCTATCCTTGCATTTGCCTTCCTAATTTAAGAGCCTGGAGGGGTCCACGGCCCAGAGGGGCCTCATTATTCTCTTTGCCATTTCAACCCCGGGCTCCCGAAGCTTCTTTTTAAGGCTTATAATAGACAATGCTAATGCCATTATTAATATTTAATGGTAATGATGCTAATAATGCCTGCATTTATGTGGTCTCTCCACATAGCTCAAAGAACCCTGAGTTCGTTCTCTCTCTCTCTCTCTCTCTCTCTCTCTCTCTCTCTCTCTCTCTCT